>JZKD02S2362110.1:0-30644 GCA_000966675.3 Picea glauca | reverse complement strand
TTTCCTTCCAGCGTTTAGAATGAATGAAGGAGATGTGGGCCCATAACCTGTTAGAATATAGAAGATCGTGTGCTCGTTTTACCATTGACGATACCCTCGTCACCCAACCATAGGCTGAAGCCACCCTCCGAGAACCTTAACCTTGACAGAGAATTACTCTGGAAGCAAACCCTAGGCTAGATAGCCAAACAAAGGGTAGCACACCTTTCCCTAAGGATAACACATCACAAAAAGTTGATCAGATAGTCCAAACCCTAGCCAAGAGATAGTCCAAGCCAATACTAAAACTGCTAGTTGCAACAAGTACACCTGCAGCTCTCCTCCACACGAGTGCACCAAACTTGGAACTGCAGTGCACACCACTTGTCTGCAATTCTGAGATGTTGTCAAATGAGAACTGGTGCCCTGTATTGATACTAGTTCTACTAGATTTTTTGGGGCCGACTTCTCCTTCTGGATATGTGTCTGTTCAATATATTATTATTATTTATGGCTGACTTCTTCTCTTGGAGGATACTAACCTATTATAAATTATCTTCTTGAGTCGACAAGGTTATTAGCCAACTCATTAGGGTTTTCTCTTGCTTTCCAGAGTCTTCTATTCTCGTCAGGTTTACACTTCGAGGTAAATACCTCCCGCAACTACCATAATATTAACAACTTCCACTGCTTAAAGTTGTGTTAAAAGGAGAAAGTTGCTCCCATTGTTATAAGTTGTGTGGTGTCACTCAAGCTTGGGTTGAGAGCGTTACTTCAAGTGATATTGCACGGAATTTTGTTTAGAGTAGAATCTGCGTAGTGTATTTTGGAATTGTTGTTCATAAGTAAGTTGGAAGATGTTATAGCATGTTTGATCAGAGTGATTAAAGTAGGGAGAAGTGTGTGACAGGACCTAGCTTGGGTGGCTAGGGATTTTACAAGATATTGAAACACCTCCTTGAAGTCCTCATCTTCTATGTAAGCCTCTTTATATTCATCATGGGTAAAAGGCTTCATGTGCATCGAAGTTCCCAAAGGTATAATCTTGGATGTGAGTGGTCGTGAAATAGTGTATGCCAACTTGTTTGTACTACCCTTGTTATACTTTATGACAAAATGAAACTATTGTAAGAACGCATCCATTTGTAGTTCTTGGTTTGTTGTAACTTACTCTGGGCCTACAAATACTCGAGCGACTGATGATCAGTGTGGATGATGGTCTCCTTTGGTAGGTTATACGAAGGCATAGAGCTCCATGTCGTAGGTAGGTTAGTTGAAGACCGATCCATGAAATACTTCAGATTGATAGTAGAAAAGCCTTCTTCCCTGCATAAGGATTGTTCCCATGGAATACCCACTTGGATATGTCTCCACCTCGAAGGGCTTCCACAAGTTTGGTTGCGTGAGCACTGTTTCTTGACTGATCTTTCTTTTTCAGCTCATGAAATCTCATCTAATGATTCTTCCCCCACTGGAAACTCTTCATGCTTGTTGTTATTGCATGGAGTGGTGAAACTACTGCCAAAAACGAAGCTATGAACTTCCACAAGTATTGTGTTGCCCCAACAAATATCCTAACTTATGTGCAATTTGTAGGAAATAACCATTCCATGATGGCCTCCATCTTGGTGGGATCTATCTTGAGCTCACCTACATCGATCACATACCTCTGATACACCAAAGACTACTAAGCAAATTCACATTTCTTGAGATTGGCTAACAACCAGTCAATACAAGGAGAACACCTTCTAGCAGAGGTTTTTAGTGTTACAAAATTTGTTAAACTTTTCAAAACAACCTCTGCTACAACCTCCTCTATTGGTTGTAGAGGCTTTAGCGGAGGTTTTAACGAATGTTCCATATAACTAAAAGATTGGGCAGGCGAAGGTTGTAGCGGTTGTTTTTTTTATTTTTTCAATGCTTTTATTATCAAAACACATTGGTGCGTCATTGCATAAAATGTTCTTGTGCATAATTAAACATAAAATGCATCGGCACAACCTTACACAAAATTCCATGATACGTACGTAAAACCAAAAACACACCGGTGCGCCATTACATAAATTACCGATGCGTACATAAAACGAAAAGGCACCGGTGTGCCATTACATAAAATTCCCTGGTGCATACATAAAAGGAAAACACGTTGGTTCGCCATTATATTAATGCACCGGTGTGTACATAAAACAAAAACGCACCAGTGCGTTTAGAGTTATTACTCCTCGGATTCCCATTTTGTTGTATGCAGTATTGATGCACTTTTATTTTATGTCCATCCTCGTGCTTGTATAATTTGTCCGTGTCAGTGCTTGTATTACCCTGTGCATCGAAAGATACTGAAATTATGAATATTCAAGGTGAGATGTCGATGTCATTCTTTGTTTCGAAGCACCAGTTCTTTTATTAGATATAAACCATCGGTGCGTTAAATTTATTTAAAGCATCGGTGTTGTTATAATATTTAAAGAATCCGTGCATATTTATGACATGCCCATTGTAAAATTCTAAAACGATATATATCATTGCACTTTATATGCATTAGTTCTTCAATATAATTAATATGCATCGATGCTTCAATATGCTTAATATGCATTGGTGCGTATAGCCCCTTAAAAAGCATCGATTTCTATATTATTCCGTGCACCATTTTGTGAGTTCATATAAATGCACCGATATGTATATATTTTGATTTTTTTTTACAAATATTTTTTTATAATAATATTGTTTTTTATATTTTTGTTATTGTATTTTGATATAATGATTGCATTAATGCCTTATCCAACAGATTACACCTCTATTATTTGCAACAATGTAAATTATTCACATATTAATTAATGAGTTATTTGCAACAACGTAAATCATCCACATATTAATTAATTAACAACACAACATTCTAAAACATTTGATAATTCAATAAAATAAGAAACTCATTTTATTATATATGAATAAGAGACCTATGGTCATACAAAATGGGACAATGTAAAGGTCCACAATAATCAAAATGGAACCAATATGTAATCGTTAAAATTATTGGTAACATGTCGTCCTGCAATTGGGACATTATGTCCACTACATCAAGCAAAATCCCTGATTTTAAGAGATCGATATTCCAAAATATACAACTTGCAGTAAAATTCAATTGTACTGGTGTCATTGCTCGAGCTATGTGCATCCCTCATTTCTTGATCAATTGTAGGCGATATTGTACTTTGGTTATTTAAATGGATGTTTTCTTCCTCGACTTGTGTTTGACATTCCAATTGTTCATGTTCCATCTACAAACATAGAAATAAAGTGTAACAAGTAAATCTACATTTATAATATAGTAGACTATACATGATTGTGTAAATAAAAAAGTGTACCATAGCAACAAGTGATTCATAAACCATACACACGCTTTTGAAGATTTGTCTCATGTCGGTTAATAAAAGATCTTATGTTGCCTCCTCTTCAAACTTTGTTTCCTGCATGTTTAATATGCCATGACAAATCATGGTCGATATAATTAATATAAATCTTTCTTATTGTTCCATTAATTATAAAACTAGGGAAGTTAAACAACATAGGTACACAAATTGTTCAATTAAACCTTGATACTTCAACATATACTCACAACCCTCACTTAACCCAATGTTGATCAATTGTTTGGTTGGCTCTTCTTTGTATGTTAACAGTTATTAGAAGACATCCATGGACGAGTGTAGAAAATATGAAAACTTAAGTAACGTCGAAAACGTAAGTACTCACAAACTTTGTGATCAACCCTTTTCTTCCTTGTCGTCCTATCTTGTGTGTTGATTGGGTTCCATTTTGTTTTCTTTTCTACAACAAAACAATTGAAAATTAATGTTTAGTGTGATAAAACAATTGATGTACATAAAATAATAAATGAATGACCACATACCTCTCATGCACATTGTTGTTGAGATGCATCCTCCTGTGATGCAATTATGTTTAATTCTTTTACCATCTTATTGTACACTTTTTTGGACATCCTTACCGACATGTATTGGCTTTCCCCTCATTTGTCGCTTGGAATTTTCATAATCTTCTTAAAAAACGAAAAAACACAATAATTTTTTTTAAATGGACATGAAAGTAAATACAACAAAAGAAATTAATTTGGTTATTATTGGAACATATTATATAAACACATGTTTAGCAATAATACCTTTTATATGTTTCTTTTTTGTTATTGTAAGTTTTTGTTATTGCAGGTCTCATGAGTCTCATTGACCACGGCTCTAGAAACACTTCTTGTAGTGTATGTATAACCGGATTCTCAGAGCCACTAGATTGATTTTTGTATTGTAAGTAGAAAGTACGTCTATATGTTCTTTCCATTATATTCCTCAGATCTCCGTAAAGCAATTTGCCCCTCTCATTAACTTCAAGCACCACTTCAGATGAACTGATGACCAAGCCATCATCATCATTTAAATCCTTAAGAATTTTTTTCCTCTTAGGATGAGATTCCATTCCCTCGCTATTGATCCCTCCATAACATTAAAAAAATGTGAAATCAAGTGTTTTAAAACTTGTTAGCGATTAATGTTAAGAAATTCATTTTTAGTAAAAAGTCAAATAAAAACTTAATGTCGATTACCTTTCGATCCACTTGTTACCTCTCTTTGCAACATGTCCATAAAGATTTTAAGCTCTTTTGCACTTAGATTGCGAACAATCTTATCAAGTTTCTTCAAGTTTTTGCTCTGTAGGACACACATTAACCAATAAGCACAATTAATTTAAACTTACAAATATTTTAAATATATTAATTTTTTAATAAAACTTAAAGAACTTGCCTCCCTCTATTCTTGGGATGAGCCACCATTGTACTCATTGCAATAAGATGTTTTCTTTGAACTTCTATCAGCTATCTTGTATAAAAAAAAAATCAAGAATCAACATAAATAGAAATTATGAAATTTTTATATAATCTAGTATTTCAGTGTGCGTCATTAAACAGAATGCCTCAAGGCATCAAACATATACACGCATTGGTGCGTACTATTAGTCATTGCGCACTGCTAACCCATACACATATGATACAAAAATCGATACTATTTATCTTTTCTATAAATAGGTGCTTTTCACAGATATATGCACCTCGGTGCGCTTTTCTATTTAGTGAGAATCGAGTTGCTACGTTTGTATAGTGTGCACCACTGCAATTTTCCTATATAGTGTGCATCGCGTATCGTGGAAACATTTTTTGATAAACACACTGACAACGACAGGGTTGATAGGGTTTGGGATCTGATGCAATGAATAGTACCATTACAACGGATACCAAACGCCCCATATGCAACTAAATAAACCATGTCAAAATCTATTGCTTAAATAAATAAACTCTATAAAAATCTATTGTTTAAAAAAAAAGAGGAACAAAAAAAAACAACAAAAAAGCTAGGGCTTCCAATACCAAAGGTAACTATGAAACCCTTTTATTTTTCTTAACATGCATCGAAAATAGTTTTACTCAAATAGGGAAAGACTGAAATGATTAATAGAATGAAATCACATGCATGAAATTTCTTCTCTGCAGATTTGTATGTGCCCTATAAATGCCTTCTAAATTTGGTGCTTCAAAAAACTCTACCCACTCGAATGTCTTTGGTGGTAAATCTCTCTTCCACAAATGTTCCCTCTAAATTCTGCCAAAAAAATGAAATAATGAATAGTGTTTTAATTTATAAACAAATACCTTTCGAAAAATGAAATTCAGTTTATTTTTTCACCGTGTGTTTTCATTGTATATATCGTACCAATGCGCTACAAATCAAACCGGTACACTTTGTATATAAAAACACTTAGTAAACTATATATTTAAAAAAATAAATCTGTCATCAAACCGGTGCGGCACATAGATTAATGTGCCTCGGTGCGTATATACGTAAAAACGCACCAATACCAATTTTATTGACAAAATAGAAATGCAAACCTCCACAATTAAAATTTACGGATATTTTTCTTTGCAAAGGTTCTAACGAAGGTCATTGTTTGATGTGTTTCATAGTGCAACGCACTAGTGCGTTCTCTATACACAGACGCATCGGTGCATAATCAAATAATTAAAAGCACCGATAAATTTTAATATCAAAATCATGCATGTATTGATGATGGTTTTGGATAAAATGAAGGAAAAGAAAGTTGTAATATCAAATGGCCAATACTTAAGATTCCATCCCATTCCATATCGTTGGAAGTTTGTCAACTTCCCCCACATCATTTGAAGTAACTCTAGATTTTATTTATTTATTATTTTTTTAAAGTAAGTAGCTATATATTACATGTCATAAAATAAAATTACAGTATTCATAGTGATATCAGCGATAAGAGTATGTTGAATATCCCCGAAGGGAAACCAATTTAGCTCATCCCAGGTCCTAGCATGACGAAGAGAACTTAAACATTCTTGTCTGAATCACCCCGTAGGGAAACCCATTCGACCATCCATAAGTGTAGATAATTAACAAAATTCTAAAAAACAATTGTCCTCTGACCAACATAAAAACTAAAGATGCTAGAAATAGAAATACATGCATGCAAACACCTGGTCATTCTCCGACTGTCATGGTATGTGGCGCGCCCTGCTAGTATCATCTTCTCTGACTTGCTTTCCCACATACCAAGTGAAGACCATGTTGTTTGCGTTGTCCATCTGTGGTGGCAGAGCCAGAATAACGCTCCTTGGTGCATCCATGTCCACGTCCTGTGCTTGCATGGGTCAAAGCATGAATGCCAACATAGATTCAAATTGCTTTGCACGTTGGCCAAGGTGCTCCATGTGAAAGCGAAGGTCATCAATGTCTTGACGAATAGAGAATACTAGGTCCTGCAGAATCGAGACCGAGTATCGGTACTTAGAGCAAGAAGTAGATGGGAATGAGGCGCATGATGCATCGTCCAACTCGAAGTGAGGCTCTGGACAAGGTGGCTCCTCCTTGACAGTGAATTCGTCCAGATGAACGTGGAGGTCTTCCAGCAATGGCTCAGAAAAATAAGGTGGTGGAGAGTCGTGGGGTGAAGGCGATGGTGTAGGAGCGGAAAGGGAGGAAGAAGGCATGAGAGCAGAGTGGGTGGAAGGTGGTGAGGAGGGTGGAGAAGGTTGCACCATTGCAAGTTGTGAAGGTCAAGCAGTGTCCGAAATTGGACTGGGTGCAAAGACCAACAAATTTCCTTCTAGGTCGAACCATTCTACCCTGCATTCCCAGGGCGAAGACAGTGCCAGAAGGCTTGGATGTTTCAAGGGGGGTGAGCGGATGTCGGGGGTGAGGAGTCAGGTGGTGGTGAAAGCACGAGCAAGCAATGAGCCATGGCTACTCTGCTTCAATACCAGAGAGGCCCCATTTTGTTCTTTCCTCTCTACCAAGGCATATCCTGTGAGAACAAAGAATTGACAAGGGATAGTGTCAAACGTGAGAGCAGAAAATCGGCCAAGGGAACCAGGGATAGCGCCTTGGAGCAGGAGCTTCGAAGGGGGAGGAACATGAATGGCATATGCTAAGGAGAACCATCGACATAAAATGGCACATGCAGACTAAATTCCCACACGCGTAGAGGCACTGGTAAGTCGGGCTTCGCCATGGCCGAAATGAATGTCTAGCGGGCGACGCACTACAATAGTGGAGGATGGATGGAGTCATAAGGAGGAATGAATATCGAGGGACATTGTGTGTAAATGCAGGAGGGGTTGGCATGTGCTAATCACATGTCCCCCGGAGAGGTGGGAGATGCCAACTCCTCCGTTGGCCAGGTGTTGCGCACTAACACCCCATCTGTGGGACATCCGAGTTGAGAGCCTTGTTGATGTAATCCTGAAAGAGAGTGTGCTCAGTGTGGGAAGTGCATATGATGTCTGGTGCTTCGAGAGATACTCCCCTATTAGCGAGAAGATCCTCTATTTGGTTGGCTTTTCGCTAACATGCAAAGGGATTATGACCATATGTGATTTGATGTTAGCTGTGATGGTGATTAATCTTGAGATTAGTCACTAGCATGGGGAGACTCAGTCTAGATCCGATCCATTGAGTACTTTTTCCAAAAGGTTGAGGATGATTTGAGAGTCCCCTTCTACTATCAACTTAAGATGACCGTAGTCCTGAGAAAGATGTAGCCCCCTCATGATTCCATAGAGCTCTGTTGCGTTGTTTGTGTTATGTCTAATGCTCCTAGTTGTGATTAGCATTATGTTCCTCTACTTGTTGCAAAGAATGAACCCAAATCCAACAGGTCCTGGATTACCTTTGGAGGCTCCGTCAAAGTTTATCTTGATGTACCCTAGAGAAGGGGGGGACCAGTATGAAGGACTGTCTTAGAATTTCCTCTTCTGTATTTTCCGGTGCATTTGAGGTTAAAAGTTAGTGACCGAGTTGTACATAATTCTTTTTTCCTAGGGAGGGAAATGTAGATCCTCCTCTGTCCAGTGTTGTAGGAGGATGGTTTCTTTGATATTTTCTTGGATAAAGTTCTAAATGGTTCACCAGTCCAGTTGGGTCAATTGAAATATTCTTCTGTTGCGTTCTTTCCAAATCTGCTAGATGATGAAGCCTGGAAGGAGCTGCCAAATGCAATTAAGAATTGGAGAATCAAAAGTGGAGTCGCGCCATCCTTCGATGGTTTCCTTGAGGCCTTCTCTATTGCAGTCGATGGTGCCCATGAGTAGGGCGTTGTGATCCCAAATTTGAGAAATGTAAGTGCAGAGATTGAGTAGGTGATTCTAGGTCTAGCGCAGGCCATTGTTGCCAAGAGTCCTTCCAAAAGGATGTTGTTCTCCCATTTCTGATTTCCCAGAAGGCATGGTCGACCATCAAGGAGTGGCTTTGATTTTTTGCATTCCAAATTAAAGATTCCTGTGTGTTATCATCCCATTGAATCAACTCTTTTTCCTCAAATCCTGGAGTGTAGTTTTTTCTCTAAAGCCTTACCCAAAGGTCTTTAGGGTTCTTTATCCATCTCCACCAAATATTAGCGCTTAGAACTTTGCTGAGAACGGTGGGGTTGTGAAAACCAAGCCCTCCCATGGATTTCGGTCTGCATATCTTTTCCCAGCTGATCATGGCTATCTTTTTCACATTTTTTGCTCCAGCCCAGAGAAAGTTCCTTTGAAGTGATTTGATGGAGGTTAGAATGAAGTTGGGGGCTTCCAGAGCTGAGAAGGAGTAAATGGGAAGGGCTTGAAGAACCGACTTGAGGAGGATGAGGCGACTAGGCAAGTTGAGCAAGCAAAAAGTGCAAGAGGAGATGCTTTTCCTCATTGAGGAAAGGAGCCCCTCCCAGGAGCTGTTGCGAAGGGCTTTGTTGATCAGTGGGATACCTAGGTAATTGGACGAAAGGGAGCTGCAAGTGAAGCATAGTATGTTGGTGATATGGCGTTGAACCAAGATCGGGGTGTTAAAAAAGAAGAGCTGAGATTTTTCCCGATTAATGTCCATTCCAGAGGTTGCAGAGAAGGTATTGAGAATGATGAGGATTCATTGGGACTCACGTATGGTGTGGGAGACCATCATTAAGTTATCATCGATAAAATGGCTATGGGATATGGGGGGGTCTAATCCATGAAGAGTTAAACCCACTAAATATTTATCTGCAATGGAGGCTTTGATGGAGCAACTTAGGCCTTCTGCCATGATTATGAAGAGGAAGGGGGGATGCCAATGATCAAGATAGAGAAGAAGGTGGAAGAGGTGACGTTGAGGATCCAGGTGACCCAATCTTATGCAAAGCCAAAATCAAGGGGAACAACCTTTATGTAATCCCAACTTATTTTATCAAAATATTTAGAGAGATCAAGCTTTAATAACATACCTAGATTGCTTGTGGTCTAAAGAGAATGGATGACTTCATGGGAGAGAAGAATGTTGTCGAGAATTTTTTTGCCTTCAACATACCTGGCTACTCGAGAGAGATGATGAACATAAGAATGGGTTTGAGGTGCCTGGTGATGACTTTAGTTAGCAACTTGTAGATCACATTACAGAGAGTTATGGGTCTGAATACTTGGGATGATCGAACTGTTCTTCCTTGGCTACGATGACCAAGAAGGTTTAATTGAGAGCAGGGAGCACTTGACTCGATGTCCTTGAGTCCTCTATGAGCTTCCAAATTTCCTCCCAAACCATGGGCCAACAAAAGTTGAAGAAGTCTGCCATAAAGCCGTTAGGGCTTGGGGCTTTGCCTTCGAGGGTGTCATGCAGAGCTAGGTCAACTTCTTCAATTGTGATGGCTCTAGTCAAGGAATCACTCTACTCCTTGGTAATGAGATGTGGAATATTCTGGGTGATCTTGTCGATGTCTGCAGATCTGTCCTCATGGGGCTCAACTAGTAGGTTATGGTAATAAGAAACCAATTCTTGTTCCAGATCTTCATGGGCTTGGAGGATTTGTCCTTGCTCCATGACCAGTTGAGTGATATGATTGGTGTGTCGCCTATGGATCATCGACTGGTGAAAGAATTTTGTGTTACATTCTCCCTCCTTGAGCCATTGTATGCAAGAATTCTGCCTCCACAAGACTTCTTCTTGAGAGTGCCTTTCCTCCAATTGTTGTTTCAGGAGGCTCTCATGTTCCTTGAGTTCCTATCTGAGGCCATGATTCTTGATATGCATTTGTAGGAGGTTCATTTGATCAGATAAATGTCATCGCGCCTCGAATATGTTACCTAAGTTCTATTTATTCCAAATCTTAAGTCATTGTTTGAATTTCTTAAGCCGATGCTAGAAACGATACATTTTTTAGCCATGGGAGATTGTAGCATCCCGCCACCAGGTCTCAGCCATGGCTTGGAACTCTGGATGGGTAAGCCAAAAATGCTTAAATATGAAGGGCTCTCTGTCGGAAGAACCTGTGATATCAATTATTAGATAAATGGGCCAGTGGTACGAGCCCGTTGTGTCCAGAATGCTGGCATTGATGGAGAGACCATCCATCAGGAGGAGATCTGAGACTAGGAAACAATCGAGTCTACAATCCACCTGTTGAGACTTTGAGTGCTTTTTCAACTAGGTGTAGAGTCCATTTTGGGTTTTCTAAATCAACAAGACCCTGCTCGTCTATTAGATCCTAAAAGAGCCCACTTTCCTGGTCTAATCTGCGGATTCCCCCTTTTTTTTCCTCAAGGTTGCAGACCATATTGAAATATCCACCCCGTATCCATCTACGATCATTGATGAGAGTGGTCAACCTCTCCAAGTGTTGAATGAAGTTTAACTTGTCCCCCTACGTAGTTGACCCATAGATGTTGGTGACGATGTTGGGTCGATTAGATCCGATAAGTTGATATTTCGTGGAGATTTTCCAACAGGTTGAGAAGAAGTTGTTCATGATTACAGAGCGAGGATTTGATTCGTTTTCTCTAGTGAGGATTTGATTCATTTCCTCCCATGCACATTTTGTTTCTTTGAGTAGAAGAATGCCAGGTTGTTCTACTGTGATCCTTTCCCTTAGAAGCCTATGATTACTATGGCCGTTGAGACCCTATATATTCCAAGAGATCAGCTTCATGATGAGGATGGAGAGGGGAGGGGGGGGCAAAGGTGTAATATATGAGGTGTATTTGACCTAAGTTGACCATGAAGTTACTAATTTCCTGTATGAGTTTTTGGGTAGACTTTATTCCTCTTTTCTTCTTGTCCTTTTGAGGTTTGTGCTGGTCTCTCTGCTGAATGCCCAAGCTTGTGCTAGATTTGGCCATTGAAATCGTCGAGGAGTTGATAAATACTTTATGAACTTTGCGAAGTTAATCTGGGGGAATGTTGTACAGTTCCTTCTTGCGGTAGGCCTGCTCTAGATTTTTCAGATCTATTCCAGCGAGATCATGTTCATCTAGATCCATTTTGGTTTCTCTTTCCTCTGGGTCAGAAGATTTTCCCTCTTTTGGGAGGGATTGGGAAGAAGGTTGGATCTGCTCTAGAACTGGGGTATTCAGGAGATTATCTTTTGCTTTGTTGTGGGTAGTAGTTTCCTTTTGGGGTATCTTTAGTGCGTTCATGTCTTCAGGGATGTTCTGGAAGGTGTCGAAGGAGTTGGCAGCTGGGACTTCCTTTTTTACCATCAACATTGTTTTCTTTGCAATATGGCATCGTCGACCCCCTACATGGGTAAAACCATCTTTTGCTTTACTAGTTTTAGGATTATCGGTTTTGGTTGTCGCATTCAAAGGGCAGTCCCTAAACAAATGTCCACGCTCATGGAATTTTCTACATCTGAAAGGTATGTGTTTGTAATCAATAGTTTGAGACCAGTCCTTGTCATTGTATTCCAGAGCGATGGACCCTGGGAGAGGCTTAGCTATGTTTAGGTAGATGCAGATGCGCACATAGGAGGTGTACCTTCTTTGCTTGGTTGCCTTTGAGGATTTTACATAGATTCCTATGGTGTTGCCAATTCTGGCCATAATCTCCTCTAACCAAAACTCTTGCGAGAGAGAGTATAGGTGTATAAAATTCGGTGCATGCATAAAGTCTTCTTTTTCAGGGCTGAAATTCTCCATCCAGAAGTGCAAAAAGAGGTTGGTAGAGTTGAAGAAATATGGTCCTCCATCAAATACGTGATTGCGGTCCTCCAGGTTATGAAAAATAATGGTAAAGAAACCCTTAGATCCTAGTTGTAGGTCGTAATGTCCTTTGGGATTCCACCATTGATAAATCCACTTGATGAGCTCTCATTCAGAGGGCCACAAACCTAGAAATTTTCCTATCAACGCATAATCCCTCATGTATTGCTTATGTTCCTCGATTTTGGGTGTGATAATGACATTTTGGTGTCGAAGGTGCCTGCGGTATGCACTTTCCCGGTGCCCAGGGGCATGTTTATTTAGCTTGTGTTGGTCCAAAGTTGATGTCCATTTCCTTTCCCTTGGAATCCCCCTCGAAGAAGATGCATGAGCATTGGTTCGGCGACAGTTCGAAGGCGGATCGACTGAATCCTCCTCCTGGTGGATCTTGGGACACCACCTGACTGTAAGAGGTGCCTCACAACCCTCCCTCATTTGGGAGAATGATTGCCTTGTCTGGGGAGGTGAGAGAGAGTAGCAGTTAGACCTGCCACTGAAAACCTAGCCAGAGCCGAAAGCGCTCGATCAAACCTTAGCATTGCATTTTTTTCCCTAGGGCGATACTTTTGAAATGGTGGCTATTGATGTTATAACCATCTAGATTTTATTTATAATTCATTTATTTTATTGGATTTATGTCATTTATGCATGTGCATTTAATAATTGTTGATTGAATTTTGTAGGATCATAAATCGAGATCAAGTTCGTATCAACAAGATATTGCACCAGTGCAAACCGTAAACAAGTGTTTGATGAAAATGGACAATTGTTGTTGGATTTTTCTATGCTTATGCACATCCTTCTTAATGTTGTGGGGTTAAGACCCAGGGTTCATCCACAGTTGACAAACAAAAACCCCAAGGCATTGGCATATCAATCCTTAGCCAAAGACTAAAGAAGTTCTCACCCAAGACGTTACGAGAACCACAAATAATCACACATGAATCCATTTGGGTTGGAATTCATAAATTCCATTGCATTATGCATAACCACTAACAACATGTAACAACGAAACATATATTCATTTGACACATAATCAACATATCATAGAATAGGAATAACAACAACTTTTATTATACTCGTTCAACCAGTCACAAACATACATATACTTTTTCTTAGTATTACATTCCACAACGCCATGTACTATCTTTCAGGCTCTGCAGCTATTATAGACCCAAACTCACACCTAGATACATTACAAAACATAGGTAGACTCCTCTCAACACATGAGCAACCAACTAATTGACTAATTGGTCAACTGAGTAACTCTTTTTCTATCACCATTGCTCCCTTTTATCTTCTTCTTTGCTCTGACACTCTGTTGTTTTTAGTTCTGCCCCACTCGCTCCTCTCACTATTGGTCCTGCATGCTTCTATCACCGACATGCATCCACATAGCCTTGTTGGAGTCGTGGAAGTCTTAACTACCTTTCCAACTCATCACCTTACTGCTTCACGATCTCTCGTGCTGCCTACAATAACAATTCAAGAAGATTTCCCAAAGATTCTTTTCTTGATTCTAATGTGCATGCATTATCTTCTTAATTTCTAGCGCGCATCAACAAATTGGCACGCGCGTGCTTCATGTCACCCATTGTGCAGCTGCTAGTGTGTGCGCACGTGCAATATTTACCCAAAAATTTGGTTCCAACAAGCCCCAACCACTATTATTTGGCTCGTACTCAAGCCAATTTCCTCATGGAGTGACTGTCACAGGAATTGAGTAAGAGAAAATCATCATCATTGTAGGACCAGAGCATCAAACCAAGTTGTGGTTGCAGTCGGGTTTAAGTAAGAGAAAATCATATGTCTTGGTTGTAATTACATCCATACACAGGTATTGGAATGAGTCGAGCAGTCGTCAAGGTAAATAATGGGTTTGGGCTTCATTCAACCAGATGCTCGAATTCTCTATCTTTGAGGGTTTTGGGAGTGGTGAGTGAGAGATATTTTTTAAGTACACCATCTAGAAACTGCCCCCCTAATTGTAGAATTTTGTGGTGGATGTTGCAATCGTGCCATGCATTTTGTCTCTACGTTTCGACCACAAAGTTTAATCCTACCACTGACTAATCCTCTTCCAATTGCATGAGTTCATCTAATCTTTGTTGAAGTGTCTGTTCATCGATCATATCGGTAGCAATAACAATGCATAGGTTGGGACCAATGCATTTGAGTAGTATGACTGCCTCTTTGTCATAGACCAATATGAATGTGGTGTGCTTCATCGATAATTTGCAGGTTGTTCGATACACCCATAAAACTACAAGGATATGTTGATTTCATTCGTCACACCGCACATTACAAACTTCGGTCAAAGCATGCTCTAAAATCTTATTGTAAGATTCAATTGTACTATTAGTTTGTGGATGATAAGGTGTGCTCTTTTGGTGGTGGATCATGAACTCTTAAGTGAGTTCCTAAATGGCCTCATTCAGAAATTGTGAGCCTTGATCGCTCATCAACACCTTCAGACACCCAAACCTGGTAATCACATTCTCAAATATGAATCGTGTCATCGTTTCTACAATACAATCCTTGACTGGTGTTGATTTGGTCCATTGGGTCAAGTAACCGGTGGAAATAATGAGATAGTGCACACCCATCCAATGCATGGGAGGGCGGATAGGGCCAGAAAAATCAGTGACCCTTTTCTTAAATGGCTCAAATGTTGTAATTAGAAACATAGGTAGCTGATATATTTGGCAAGGATTTCTAATGTGTTGACATGCATTACAATGTTTACAATACTGCTTGGCATCAACGTAGAGCAAGGGCTACCAAATCCTTTTGCATAAGACTTTTCGCATAGTGGCCTTACCGATATTTATGCTCTCCTACGATTCCCTCATGTGCTTCATACAAAATGGGGTCCTATTCATGCTCTAAGGCACATCTGTATAGAATTCCATCAACTTTCAGCTTGTATACTTATTCAATAATTAACTGATAGTTGACACTATGAGTCACCAGTGGATGACATTGGGTCGTAGTATACACCATCATAACCTATCCTATTGTGATAAATTTAGCTATCTCGGCGAGTTGATTGGGAGAGACTTCTATGCAAAAAAGTTGCCCATTAAGGAGTTCATCATCTAGATTTTTACTAAATTTTCCAGACTCCATCCTTGACAAATGATTCGGTCCAAGATTATATTTTTTCAGTCTCACAACTACTTAAAACTCGAATTCTTGAAAGATCCGCAACCAACGACATATCTTCCCTACCAGCACTGGCTTGTTGACCAAATACTTGAGTGTGGAATGGTGAGTAAATAATTTAAAAGGGGTTCCCAACAAACAATGGTGAAACTTTTGTAAGGAATATACCATGGCGAGGCCCTGATGCTCATCCATTGTATAATTATTTTCCGCATCGGATAGTTTACAACTGGAAAACTAGATTGGGTGATCAATATTCCCTTCGTCTAACTGTGCAAGAACTTCTCCCAACACAATGGACGACACATCTACATGAACACGCAAGAGCTTGGACCAGTCGGGGAAAACCATAATCAACTTAAGGACTAGTTTGTCCTTTAGAGTGTATAGGGCTTCCTGGAATTCATGTGTCTAGATGTACTTGGTATCCTTACACAAAAACTTCTCCAAAGGTGTTAAGCCCTAATATTGGCTCATTACCCCTTAATTGGGGCATATTATATTAGTAATGTTATTTTATTTATGTCGGCTTTAGGCCATTAATTGTAATTACACTTCCTAGTCTCCTATATATACCAAGGAGACATTCTTATTTTGAATCATCTTGTACTTGAACATTTAAGTGGGGTAAAAGGAGGTTGCCCCGTTGAAAAGGCTTATTATCTGAAATTATCTCTTTTTCAAGGCGTTGAGTACTTTTTCTGAGGTTTTTCTATGCTATATTGATATTTGGTTCTTAACATATGGTATCAGAGCTCAAGGTNAGTGCTTGTATTACCCTGTGCATCGAAAGATACTGAAATTATGAATATTCAAGGTGAGATGTCGATGTCATTCTTTGTTTCGAAGCACCAGTTCTTTTATTAGATATAAACCATCGGTGCGTTAAATTTATTTAAAGCATCGGTGTTGTTATAATATTTAAAGAATCCGTGCATATTTATGACATGCCCATTGTAAAATTCTAAAACGATATATATCATTGCACTTTATATGCATTAGTTCTTCAATATAATTAATATGCATCGATGCTTCAATATGCTTAATATGCATTGGTGCGTATAGCCCCTTAAAAAGCATCGATTTCTATATTATTCCGTGCACCATTTTGTGAGTTCATATAAATGCACCGATATGTATATATTTTGATTTTTTTTTACAAATATTTTTTTATAATAATATTGTTTTTTATATTTTTGTTATTGTATTTTGATATAATGATTGCATTAATGCCTTATCCAACAGATTACACCTCTATTATTTGCAACAATGTAAATTATTCACATATTAATTAATGAGTTATTTGCAACAACGTAAATCATCCACATATTAATTAATTAACAACACAACATTCTAAAACATTTGATAATTCAATAAAATAAGAAACTCATTTTATTATATATGAATAAGAGACCTATGGTCATACAAAATGGGACAATGTAAAGGTCCACAATAATCAAAATGGAACCAATATGTAATCGTTAAAATTATTGGTAACATGTCGTCCTGCAATTGGGACATTATGTCCACTACATCAAGCAAAATCCCTGATTTTAAGAGATCGATATTCCAAAATATACAACTTGCAGTAAAATTCAATTGTACTGGTGTCATTGCTCGAGCTATGTGCATCCCTCATTTCTTGATCAATTGTAGGCGATATTGTACTTTGGTTATTTAAATGGATGTTTTCTTCCTCGACTTGTGTTTGACATTCCAATTGTTCATGTTCCATCTACAAACATAGAAATAAAGTGTAACAAGTAAATCTACATTTATAATATAGTAGACTATACATGATTGTGTAAATAAAAAAGTGTACCATAGCAACAAGTGATTCATAAACCATACACACGCTTTTGAAGATTTGTCTCATGTCGGTTAATAAAAGATCTTATGTTGCCTCCTCTTCAAACTTTGTTTCCTGCATGTTTAATATGCCATGACAAATCATGGTCGATATAATTAATATAAATCTTTCTTATTGTTCCATTAATTATAAAACTAGGGAAGTTAAACAACATAGGTACACAAATTGTTCAATTAAACCTTGATACTTCAACATATACTCACAACCCTCACTTAACCCAATGTTGATCAATTGTTTGGTTGGCTCTTCTTTGTATGTTAACAGTTATTAGAAGACATCCATGGACGAGTGTAGAAAATATGAAAACTTAAGTAACGTCGAAAACGTAAGTACTCACAAACTTTGTGATCAACCCTTTTCTTCCTTGTCGTCCTATCTTGTGTGTTGATTGGGTTCCATTTTGTTTTCTTTTCTACAACAAAACAATTGAAAATTAATGTTTAGTGTGATAAAACAATTGATGTACATAAAATAATAAATGAATGACCACATACCTCTCATGCACATTGTTGTTGAGATGCATCCTCCTGTGATGCAATTATGTTTAATTCTTTTACCATCTTATTGTACACTTTTTTGGACATCCTTACCGACATGTATTGGCTTTCCCCTCATTTGTCGCTTGGAATTTTCATAATCTTCTTAAAAAACGAAAAAACACAATAATTTTTTTTAAATGGACATGAAAGTAAATACAACAAAAGAAATTAATTTGGTTATTATTGGAACATATTATATAAACACATGTTTAGCAATAATACCTTTTATATGTTTCTTTTTTGTTATTGTAAGTTTTTGTTATTGCAGGTCTCATGAGTCTCATTGACCACGGCTCTAGAAACACTTCTTGTAGTGTATGTATAACCGGATTCTCAGAGCCACTAGATTGATTTTTGTATTGTAAGTAGAAAGTACGTCTATATGTTCTTTCCATTATATTCCTCAGATCTCCGTAAAGCAATTTGCCCCTCTCATTAACTTCAAGCACCACTTCAGATGAACTGATGACCAAGCCATCATCATCATTTAAATCCTTAAGAATTTTTTTCCTCTTAGGATGAGATTCCATTCCCTCGCTATTGATCCCTCCATAACATTAAAAAAATGTGAAATCAAGTGTTTTAAAACTTGTTAGCGATTAATGTTAAGAAATTCATTTTTAGTAAAAAGTCAAATAAAAACTTAATGTCGATTACCTTTCGATCCACTTGTTACCTCTCTTTGCAACATGTCCATAAAGATTTTAAGCTCTTTTGCACTTAGATTGCGAACAATCTTATCAAGTTTCTTCAAGTTTTTGCTCTGTAGGACACACATTAACCAATAAGCACAATTAATTTAAACTTACAAATATTTTAAATATATTAATTTTTTAATAAAACTTAAAGAACTTGCCTCCCTCTATTCTTGGGATGAGCCACCATTGTACTCATTGCAATAAGATGTTTTCTTTGAACTTCTATCAGCTATCTTGTATAAAAAAAAAATCAAGAATCAACATAAATAGAAATTATGAAATTTTTATATAATCTAGTATTTCAGTGTGCGTCATTAAACAGAATGCCTCAAGGCATCAAACATATACACGCATTGGTGCGTACTATTAGTCATTGCGCACTGCTAACCCATACACATATGATACAAAAATCGATACTATTTATCTTTTCTATAAATAGGTGCTTTTCACAGATATATGCACCTCGGTGCGCTTTTCTATTTAGTGAGAATCGAGTTGCTACGTTTGTATAGTGTGCACCACTGCAATTTTCCTATATAGTGTGCATCGCGTATCGTGGAAACATTTTTTGATAAACACACTGACAACGACAGGGTTGATAGGGTTTGGGATCTGATGCAATGAATAGTACCATTACAACGGATACCAAACGCCCCATATGCAACTAAATAAACCATGTCAAAATCTATTGCTTAAATAAATAAACTCTATAAAAATCTATTGTTTAAAAAAAAAGAGGAACAAAAAAAAACAACAAAAAAGCTAGGGCTTCCAATACCAAAGGTAACTATGAAACCCTTTTATTTTTCTTAACATGCATCGAAAATAGTTTTACTCAAATAGGGAAAGACTGAAATGATTAATAGAATGAAATCACATGCATGAAATTTCTTCTCTGCAGATTTGTATGTGCCCTATAAATGCCTTCTAAATTTGGTGCTTCAAAAAACTCTACCCACTCGAATGTCTTTGGTGGTAAATCTCTCTTCCACAAATGTTCCCTCTAAATTCTGCCAAAAAAATGAAATAATGAATAGTGTTTTAATTTATAAACAAATACCTTTCGAAAAATGAAATTCAGTTTATTTTTTCACCGTGTGTTTTCATTGTATATATCGTACCAATGCGCTACAAATCAAACCGGTACACTTTGTATATAAAAACACTTAGTAAACTATATATTTAAAAAAATAAATCTGTCATCAAACCGGTGCGGCACATAGATTAATGTGCCTCGGTGCGTATATACGTAAAAACGCACCAATACCAATTTTATTGACAAAATAGAAATGCAAACCTCCACAATTAAAATTTACGGATATTTTTCTTTGCAAAGGTTCTAACGAAGGTCATTGTTTGATGTGTTTCATAGTGCAACGCACTAGTGCGTTCTCTATACACAGACGCATCGGTGCATAATCAAATAATTAAAAGCACCGATAAATTTTAATATCAAAATCATGCATGTATTGATGATGGTTTTGGATAAAATGAAGGAAAAGAAAGTTGTAATATCAAATGGCCAATACTTAAGATTCCATCCCATTCCATATCGTTGGAAGTTTGTCAACTTCCCCCACATCATTTGAAGTAACTCTAGATTTTATTTATTTATTATTTTTTTAAAGTAAGTAGCTATATATTACATGTCATAAAATAAAATTACAGTATTCATAGTGATATCAGCGATAAGAGTATGTTGAATATCCCCGAAGGGAAACCAATTTAGCTCATCCCAGGTCCTAGCATGACGAAGAGAACTTAAACATTCTTGTCTGAATCACCCCGTAGGGAAACCCATTCGACCATCCATAAGTGTAGATAATTAACAAAATTCTAAAAAACAATTGTCCTCTGACCAACATAAAAACTAAAGATGCTAGAAATAGAAATACATGCATGCAAACACCTGGTCATTCTCCGACTGTCATGGTATGTGGCGCGCCCTGCTAGTATCATCTTCTCTGACTTGCTTTCCCACATACCAAGTGAAGACCATGTTGTTTGCGTTGTCCATCTGTGGTGGCAGAGCCAGAATAACGCTCCTTGGTGCATCCATGTCCACGTCCTGTGCTTGCATGGGTCAAAGCATGAATGCCAACATAGATTCAAATTGCTTTGCACGTTGGCCAAGGTGCTCCATGTGAAAGCGAAGGTCATCAATGTCTTGACGAATAGAGAATACTAGGTCCTGCAGAATCGAGACCGAGTATCGGTACTTAGAGCAAGAAGTAGATGGGAATGAGGCGCATGATGCATCGTCCAACTCGAAGTGAGGCTCTGGACAAGGTGGCTCCTCCTTGACAGTGAATTCGTCCAGATGAACGTGGAGGTCTTCCAGCAATGGCTCAGAAAAATAAGGTGGTGGAGAGTCGTGGGGTGAAGGCGATGGTGTAGGAGCGGAAAGGGAGGAAGAAGGCATGAGAGCAGAGTGGGTGGAAGGTGGTGAGGAGGGTGGAGAAGGTTGCACCATTGCAAGTTGTGAAGGTCAAGCAGTGTCCGAAATTGGACTGGGTGCAAAGACCAACAAATTTCCTTCTAGGTCGAACCATTCTACCCTGCATTCCCAGGGCGAAGACAGTGCCAGAAGGCTTGGATGTTTCAAGGGGGGTGAGCGGATGTCGGGGGTGAGGAGTCAGGTGGTGGTGAAAGCACGAGCAAGCAATGAGCCATGGCTACTCTGCTTCAATACCAGAGAGGCCCCATTTTGTTCTTTCCTCTCTACCAAGGCATATCCTGTGAGAACAAAGAATTGACAAGGGATAGTGTCAAACGTGAGAGCAGAAAATCGGCCAAGGGAACCAGGGATAGCGCCTTGGAGCAGGAGCTTCGAAGGGGGAGGAACATGAATGGCATATGCTAAGGAGAACCATCGACATAAAATGGCACATGCAGACTAAATTCCCACACGCGTAGAGGCACTGGTAAGTCGGGCTTCGCCATGGCCGAAATGAATGTCTAGCGGGCGACGCACTACAATAGTGGAGGATGGATGGAGTCATAAGGAGGAATGAATATCGAGGGACATTGTGTGTAAATGCAGGAGGGGTTGGCATGTGCTAATCACATGTCCCCCGGAGAGGTGGGAGATGCCAACTCCTCCGTTGGCCAGGTGTTGCGCACTAACACCCCATCTGTGGGACATCCGAGTTGAGAGCCTTGTTGATGTAATCCTGAAAGAGAGTGTGCTCAGTGTGGGAAGTGCATATGATGTCTGGTGCTTCGAGAGATACTCCCCTATTAGCGAGAAGATCCTCTATTTGGTTGGCTTTTCGCTAACATGCAAAGGGATTATGACCATATGTGATTTGATGTTAGCTGTGATGGTGATTAATCTTGAGATTAGTCACTAGCATGGGGAGACTCAGTCTAGATCCGATCCATTGAGTACTTTTTCCAAAAGGTTGAGGATGATTTGAGAGTCCCCTTCTACTATCAACTTAAGATGACCGTAGTCCTGAGAAAGATGTAGCCCCCTCATGATTCCATAGAGCTCTGTTGCGTTGTTTGTGTTATGTCTAATGCTCCTAGTTGTGATTAGCATTATGTTCCTCTACTTGTTGCAAAGAATGAACCCAAATCCAACAGGTCCTGGATTACCTTTGGAGGCTCCGTCAAAGTTTATCTTGATGTACCCTAGAGAAGGGGGGGACCAGTATGAAGGACTGTCTTAGAATTTCCTCTTCTGTATTTTCCGGTGCATTTGAGGTTAAAAGTTAGTGACCGAGTTGTACATAATTCTTTTTTCCTAGGGAGGGAAATGTAGATCCTCCTCTGTCCAGTGTTGTAGGAGGATGGTTTCTTTGATATTTTCTTGGATAAAGTTCTAAATGGTTCACCAGTCCAGTTGGGTCAATTGAAATATTCTTCTGTTGCGTTCTTTCCAAATCTGCTAGATGATGAAGCCTGGAAGGAGCTGCCAAATGCAATTAAGAATTGGAGAATCAAAAGTGGAGTCGCGCCATCCTTCGATGGTTTCCTTGAGGCCTTCTCTATTGCAGTCGATGGTGCCCATGAGTAGGGCGTTGTGATCCCAAATTTGAGAAATGTAAGTGCAGAGATTGAGTAGGTGATTCTAGGTCTAGCGCAGGCCATTGTTGCCAAGAGTCCTTCCAAAAGGATGTTGTTCTCCCATTTCTGATTTCCCAGAAGGCATGGTCGACCATCAAGGAGTGGCTTTGATTTTTTGCATTCCAAATTAAATATTCCTGTGTGTTATCATCCCATTGAATCAACTCTTTTTCCTCAAATCCTGGAGTGTAGTTTTTTCTCTAAAGCCTTACCCAAAGGTCTTTAGGGTTCTTTATCCATATCCACCAAATATTAGCGCTTAGAACTTTGCTGAGAACGGTGGGGTTGTGCAAACCAAGCCCTCCCATGGATTTCGGTCTGCATATCTTTTCCCAGCTAATCATGGCTATCTTTTTCACATTTTTTGCTCCAGCCCAGAGAAATTTCCTTTGAAGTGATTTGATGGAAGTTAGAATGAAGTTGGGGGCTTCCAGAGCTGAGACGGAGTAAATGGGAAGGGCTTGAAGAACCAACTTGAGGAGGATGAGGCGACTAGGCAAGTTGAGCAAGCAAAAAGTGCAAGAGGAGATGCTTTTCCTCATTGAGGAAAGGAGCCCCTCCCAGGAGCTGCTGCGAAGGGATTTGTTGATCAGTGGGATACCTAGGTAATTGGATGAAAGGGAGCTGCAAGTGAAGCATAGTATGTTGGTGATATGGCGCTGAACCAAGATCGGGGTGTTAAAAAAGAAGAGCTGAGATTTTTCCCGATTAATGTCCATTCCAGAGGTTGCAGAGAAGGTATTGAGAATGATGAGGATTCGTTGGGACTCACGTATGGTGTGGGAGCCCATCATTAAGTTATCATCGATAAAATGGCTATGGGATATGGGGGGGTCTAATCCATGAAGAGTTAAACCCACTAAATATTTATCTGCAATGGAGGCTTTGATGGATCAACTTAGGCCTTCTGCCATGATTATGAAGAGGAAGGGGGGATGCCAATGATCAAGATAGAGAAGAAGGCGGAAGAGGTGACGTTGAGGATCCAGGTGACCCAATCTTATGCAAAGCCAAAATCAAGGGGAACAACCTTTATGTAATCCCAACTTATTTTATCAAAATATTTAGAGAGATCAAGATTTAATAACATACCTAGATTGCTTGTGGTCTAAAGAGAATGGATGACTTCATGGGAGAGAAGAATGTTGTCGAGAATTTTTTTGCCTTCAACATACCTGGCTACTCGAGAGAGATGATGAACATAAGAATGGGTTTGAGGTGCCTGGTGATGACTTTAGTTAGCAACTTGTAGATCACATTACAGAGAGTTATGGGTCTGAATACTTGGGATGATCGAACTGTTCTTCCTTGGCTACGATGACCAAGAAGGTTTAATTGAGAGCAGGGAGCACTTGACTCGATGTCCTTGAGTCCTCTATGAGCTTCCAAATTTCCTCCCAAACCATGGGCCAACAAAAGTTGAAGAAGTCTGCCATAAAGCCGTTAGGGCTTGGGGCTTTGCCTTCGAGGGTGTCATGCAGAGCTAGGTCAACTTCTTCAATTGTGATGGCTCTAGTCAAGGAATCACTCTACTCCTTGGTAATGAGATGTGGAATATTCTGGGTGATCTTGTCGATGTCTGCAGATCTGTCCTCATGGGGCTCAACTAGTAGGTTATGGTAATAAGAAACCAATTCTTGTTCCAGATCTTCATGGGCTTGGAGGATTTGTCCTTGCTCCATGACCAGTTGAGTGATATGATTGGTGTGTCGCCTATGGATCATCGACTGGTGAAAGAATTTTGTGTTACATTCTCCCTCCTTGAGCCATTGTATGCAAGAATTCTGCCTCCACAAGACTTCTTCTTGAGAGTGCCTTTCCTCCAATTGTTGTTTCAGGAGGCTCTCATGTTCCTTGAGTTCCTATCTGAGGCCATGATTCTTGATATGCATTTGTAGGAGGTTCATTTGATCAGATAAATGTCATCGCGCCTCGAATATGTTACCTAAGTTCTATTTATTCCAAATCTTAAGTCATTGTTTGAATTTCTTAAGCCGATGCTAGAAACGATACATTTTTTAGCCATGGGAGATTGTAGCATCCCGCCACCAGGTCTCAGCCATGGCTTGGAACTCTGGATGGGTAAGCCAAAAATGCTTAAATATGAAGGGCTCTCTGTCGGAAGAACCTGTGATATCAATTATTAGATAAATGGGCCAGTGGTACGAGCCCGTTGTGTCCAGAATGCTGGCATTGATGGAGAGACCATCCATCAGGAGGAGATCTGAGACTAGGAAACAATCGAGTCTACAATCCACCTGTTGAGACTTTGAGTGCTTTTTCAACTAGGTGTAGAGTCCATTTTGGGTTTTCTAAATCAACAAGACCCTGCTCGTCTATTAGATCCTAAAAGAGCCCACTTTCCTGGTCTAATCTGCGGATTCCCCCTTTTTTTTCCTCAAGGTTGCAGACCATATTGAAATATCCACCCCGTATCCATCTACGATCATTGATGAGAGTGGTCAACCTCTCCAAGTGTTGAATGAAGTTTAACTTGTCCCCCTACGTAGTTGACCCATAGATGTTGGTGACGATGTTGGGTCGATTAGATCCGATAAGTTGATATTTCGTGGAGATTTTCCAACAGGTTGAGAAGAAGTTGTTCATGATTACAGAGCGAGGATTTGATTCGTTTTCTCTAGTGAGGATTTGATTCATTTCCTCCCATGCACATTTTGTTTCTTTGAGTAGAAGAATGCCAGGTTGTTCTACTGTGATCCTTTCCCTTAGAAGCCTATGATTACTATGGCCGTTGAGACCCTATATATTCCAAGAGATCAGCTTCATGATGAGGATGGAGAGGGGAGGGGGGGGCAAAGGTGTAATATATGAGGTGTATTTGACCTAAGTTGACCATGAAGTTACTAATTTCCTGTATGAGTTTTTGGGTAGACTTTATTCCTCTTTTCTTCTTGTCCTTTTGAGGTTTGTGCTGGTCTCTCTGCTGAATGCCCAAGCTTGTGCTAGATTTGGCCATTGAAATCGTCGAGGAGTTGATAAATACTTTATGAACTTTGCGAAGTTAATCTGGGGGAATGTTGTACAGTTCCTTCTTGCGGTAGGCCTGCTCTAGATTTTTCAGATCTATTCCAGCGAGATCATGTTCATCTAGATCCATTTTGGTTTCTCTTTCCTCTGGGTCAGAAGATTTTCCCTCTTTTGGGAGGGATTGGGAAGAAGGTTGGATCTGCTCTAGAACTGGGGTATTCAGGAGATTATCTTTTGCTTTGTTGTGGGTAGTAGTTTCCTTTTGGGGTATCTTTAGTGCGTTCATGTCTTCAGGGATGTTCTGGAAGGTGTCGAAGGAGTTGGCAGCTGGGACTTCCTTTTTTACCATCAACATTGTTTTCTTTGCAATATGGCATCGTCGACCCCCTACATGGGTAAAACCATCTTTTGCTTTACTAGTTTTAGGATTATCGGTTTTGGTTGTCGCATTCAAAGGGCAGTCCCTAAACAAATGTCCACGCTCATGGAATTTTCTACATCTGAAAGGTATGTGTTTGTAATCAATAGTTTGAGACCAGTCCTTGTCATTGTATTCCAGAGCGATGGACCCTGGGAGAGGCTTAGCTATGTTTAGGTAGATGCAGATGCGCACATAGGAGGTGTACCTTCTTTGCTTGGTTGCCTTTGAGGATTTTACATAGATTCCTATGGTGTTGCCAATTCTGGCCATAATCTCCTCTAACCAAAACTCTTGCGAGAGAGAGTATAGGTGTATAAAATTCGGTGCATGCATAAAGTCTTCTTTTTCAGGGCTGAAATTCTCCATCCAGAAGTGCAAAAAGAGGTTGGTAGAGTTGAAGAAATATGGTCCTCCATCAAATACGTGATTGCGGTCCTCCAGGTTATGAAAAATAATGGTAAAGAAACCCTTAGATCCTAGTTGTAGGTCGTAATGTCCTTTGGGATTCCACCATTGATAAATCCACTTGATGAGCTCTCATTCAGAGGGCCACAAACCTAGAAATTTTCCTATCAACGCATAATCCCTCATGTATTGCTTATGTTCCTCGATTTTGGGTGTGATAATGACATTTTGGTGTCGAAGGTGCCTGCGGTATGCACTTTCCCGGTGCCCAGGGGCATGTTTATTTAGCTTGTGTTGGTCCAAAGTTGATGTCCATTTCCTTTCCCTTGGAATCCCCCTCGAAGAAGATGCATGAGCATTGGTTCGGCGACAGTTCGAAGGCGGATCGACTGAATCCTCCTCCTGGTGGATCTTGGGACACCACCTGACTGTAAGAGGTGCCTCACAACCCTCCCTCATTTGGGAGAATGATTGCCTTGTCTGGGGAGGTGAGAGAGAGTAGCAGTTAGACCTGCCACTGAAAACCTAGCCAGAGCCGAAAGCGCTCGATCAAACCTTAGCATTGCATTTTTTTCCCTAGGGCGATACTTTTGAAATGGTGGCTATTGATGTTATAACCATCTAGATTTTATTTATAATTCATTTATTTTATTGGATTTATGTCATTTATGCATGTGCATTTAATAATTGTTGATTGAATTTTGTAGGATCATAAATCGAGATCAAGTTCGTATCAACAAGATATTGCACCAGTGCAAACCGTAAACAAGTGTTTGATGAAAATGGACAATTGTTGTTGGATTTTTCTATGCTTATGCACATCCTTCTTAATGTTGTGGGGTTAAGACCCAGGGTTCATCCACAGTTGACAAACAAAAACCCCAAGGCATTGGCATATCAATCCTTAGCCAAAGACTAAAGAAGTTCTCACCCAAGACGTTACGAGAACCACAAATAATCACACATGAATCCATTTGGGTTGGAATTCATAAATTCCATTGCATTATGCATAACCACTAACAACATGTAACAACGAAACATATATTCATTTGACACATAATCAACATATCATAGAATAGGAATAACAACAACTTTTATTATACTCGTTCAACCAGTCACAAACATACATATACTTTTTCTTAGTATTACATTCCACAACGCCATGTACTATCTTTCAGGCTCTGCAGCTATTATAGACCCAAACTCACACCTAGATACATTACAAAACATAGGTAGACTCCTCTCAACACATGAGCAACCAACTAATTGACTAATTGGTCAACTGAGTAACTCTTTTTCTATCACCATTGCTCCCTTTTATCTTCTTCTTTGCTCTGACACTCTGTTGTTTTTAGTTCTGCCCCACTCGCTCCTCTCACTATTGGTCCTGCATGCTTCTATCACCGACATGCATCCACATAGCCTTGTTGGAGTCGTGGAAGTCTTAACTACCTTTCCAACTCATCACCTTACTGCTTCACGATCTCTCGTGCTGCCTACAATAACAATTCAAGAAGATTTCCCAAAGATTCTTTTCTTGATTCTAATGTGCATGCATTATCTTCTTAATTTCTAGCGCGCATCAACAAATTGGCACGCGCGTGCTTCATGTCACCCATTGTGCAGCTGCTAGTGTGTGCGCACGTGCAATATTTACCCAAAAATTTGGTTCCAACAAGCCCCAACCACTATTATTTGGCTCGTACTCAAGCCAATTTCCTCATGGAGTGACTGTCACAGGAATTGAGTAAGAGAAAATCATCATCATTGTAGGACCAGAGCATCAAACCAAGTTGTGGTTGCAGTCGGGTTTAAGTAAGAGAAAATCATATGTCTTGGTTGTAATTACATCCATACACAGGTATTGGAATGAGTCGAGCAGTCGTCAAGGTAAATAATGGGTTTGGGCTTCATTCAACCAGATGCTCGAATTCTCTATCTTTGAGGGTTTTGGGAGTGGTGAGTGAGAGATATTTTTTAAGTACACCATCTAGAAACTGCCCCCCTAATTGTAGAATTTTGTGGTGGATGTTGCAATCGTGCCATGCATTTTGTCTCTACGTTTCGACCACAAAGTTTAATCCTACCACTGACTAATCCTCTTCCAATTGCATGAGTTCATCTAATCTTTGTTGAAGTGTCTGTTCATCGATCATATCGGTAGCAATAACAATGCATAGGTTGGGACCAATGCATTTGAGTAGTATGACTGCCTCTTTGTCATAGACCAATATGAATGTGGTGTGCTTCATCGATAATTTGCAGGTTGTTCGATACACCCATAAAACTACAAGGATATGTTGATTTCATTCGTCACACCGCACATTACAAACTTCGGTCAAAGCATGCTCTAAAATCTTATTGTAAGATTCAATTGTACTATTAGTTTGTGGATGATAAGGTGTGCTCTTTTGGTGGTGGATCATGAACTCTTAAGTGAGTTCCTAAATGGCCTCATTCAGAAATTGTGAGCCTTGATCGCTCATCAACACCTTCAGACACCCAAACCTGGTAATCACATTCTCAAATATGAATCGTGTCATCGTTTCTACAATACAATCCTTGACTGGTGTTGATTTGGTCCATTGGGTCAAGTAACCGGTGGAAATAATGAGATAGTGCACACCCATCCAATGCATGGGAGGGCGGATAGGGCCAGAAAAATCAGTGACCCTTTTCTTAAATGGCTCAAATGTTGTAATTAGAAACATAGGTAGCTGATATATTTGGCAAGGATTTCTAATGTGTTGACATGCATTACAATGTTTACAATACTGCTTGGCATCAACGTAGAGCAAGGGCTACCAAATCCTTTTGCATAAGACTTTTCGCATAGTGGCCTTACCGATATTTATGCTCTCCTACGATTCCCTCATGTGCTTCATACAAAATGGGGTCCTATTCATGCTCTAAGGCACATCTGTATAGAATTCCATCAACTTTCAGCTTGTATACTTATTCAATAATTAACTGATAGTTGACACTATGAGTCACCAGTGGATGACATTGGGTCGTAGTATACACCATCATAACCTATCCTATTGTGATAAATTTAGCTATCTCGGCGAGTTGATTGGGAGAGACTTCTATGCAAAAAAGTTGCCCATTAAGGAGTTCATCATCTAGATTTTTACTAAATTTTCCAGACTCCATCCTTGACAAATGATTCGGTCCAAGATTATATTTTTTCAGTCTCACAACTACTTAAAACTCGAATTCTTGAAAGATCCGCAACCAACGACATATCTTCCCTACCAGCACTGGCTTGTTGACCAAATACTTGAGTGTGGAATGGTGAGTAAATAATTTAAAAGGGGTTCCCAACAAACAATGGTGAAACTTTTGTAAGGAATATACCATGGCGAGGCCCTGATGCTCATCCATTGTATAATTATTTTCCGCATCGGATAGTTTACAACTGGAAAACTAGATTGGGTGATCAATATTCCCTTCGTCTAACTGTGCAAGAACTTCTCCCAACACAATGGACGACACATCTACATGAACACGCAAGAGCTTGGACCAGTCGGGGAAAACCATAATCAACTTAAGGACTAGTTTGTCCTTTAGAGTGTATAGGGCTTCCTGGAATTCATGTGTCTAGATGTACTTGGTATCCTTACACAAAAACTTCTCCAAAGGTGTTAAGCCCTAATATTGGCTCATTACCCCTTAATTGGGGCATATTATATTAGTAATGTTATTTTATTTATGTCGGCTTTAGGCCATTAATTGTAATTACACTTCCTAGTCTCCTATATATACCAAGGAGACATTCTTATTTTGAATCATCTTGTACTTGAACATTTAAGTGGGGTAAAAGGAGGTTGCCCCGTTGAAAAGGCTTATTATCTGAAATTATCTCTTTTTCAAGGCGTTGAGTACTTTTTCTGAGGTTTTTCTATGCTATATTGATATTTGGTTCTTAACATATGGTATCAGAGCTCAAGGT
>JZKD02S2362109.1:404175-414979 GCA_000966675.3 Picea glauca | reverse complement strand
ACTAGACCCCACAATGCCTCTCAAATACCCCTGTACTCGCTATAACCTCCATCTGGCTACTCTGGTCATCATAAGTCTCTGCCCTGTGATGATGTCCCAAAGTGGGGACATTACAAACTTGAGCTAACCCCTTGGGTTGACAGGGTCAATCTATTAGAGTTAATGCATTTTTATGTAAGTTTGGAAAATAGTATTGCTCTCAAGGAGAGTCTCACAAGTGTGCTAGTCTCTATCTATGCTACCTCATTGTGTGACATCACCTGTGTTGATCTAAGAAAGAAACTTTATGGTTATAAACCTCACTTATTTCAACCAAGAAATAGGTTCAACATCTCCATGGAAATGTCCACACCTCCTAACACACAAGCAACCATGTAAAGGATAAATTTTCCATCCTCTATGTAGACAACCTACATGTGTGCTTGACCATTGATCACCACCGACTTCTTGAGATTCATCTACTATGACACATTTGTTCCAATACATTAAGGACCTCCACCAAGAGAACCAAGTCTTCCAAACTAGATTTTGTACCACTATTTCTAGGAGACACATGGCCCACACTACAATGAATTAAGGTGAAGCAAATTATTGTCAATGCATCCTCACCATCACTACTGACTCAACTTAGTGATCATTTCCATGGCTCACAAACCTATTGGTTGAACAATGCACATGCCTACATGTTGGTTTATGTAATATAACTCAACCACATGACCTAACCACCCATGTGATGTAGTAAATCTTGATAGATATAAGAGATAATAAACCATAAAACTTCATAGATAAACCCTTAGACTCCAAGGATACCAAAACATTCACCATAAAGAATAGAAGAATATAAAAAGAATAACCCTTAAGGTAGGGTAACACCATCAAATACTCCTTATGGAAGGAATCTCTCCACAAGTCATGATTACTACAAAACAATACATCCAACACATCTCCAATACAATGATACTTGTGTATTTATACATTTTCATTAGTATTCCTATGGGTCTTTGCCAACTACCCCTTATTGTTATATTATTTCATTTTAATTACATAGTGGGCATATTCCCTTATTATGGCCACATTACTTTCATTATCCCCTTGGGTACCTCCCTTAATGCCCCATATTATCATCCCTGTGTACATTACATACATAGTAGGCCTATTCCATTATTATGGCCACATTGCATATATTATCCCCTTGGGTACCTCCTTAGGTACCCCATATTATCCTCCCTAGGTGCATTCCATTCCATTCCCTTTCCATGTTTCATCATCAAAACATGGGAAGAATCCATATAATATGACCTACTAAGAAATGTAGTCAACTAGTACCATGCACAAGCATCCATCCATCCTAGTGAAATGTGGACATGGGGTCGAACTGTGGCCTTTACTCCTTGATTTTGATTTTGGTTTCTCCTTGGGATCCATGACTTTGTTGTGTTACTCTAGTTTCTCCATGCATTTATTTTAGTCCTCCATGTGCCTCCATAACGGTTTTCTTTCTGGTTCCATGTTGATCCATAGTAAGTTCATTTATGATCATGCCCTTGCCTTGGTGATCGTTGTTTCTTTGGGTGGTGTAGTTGGCAATATACAACAACCTCGGTGTAATGTACCCACTTTTGAAACATATAAATTCTAGCTAGAATCCATAGTGGAGCTGGTGGAAACAAAGTCAATACTCCTTTCTTTTGAGAAAATGGAAAACATAGTACAATAATGATTATATAAGTAACAAAATGACATAATTACTTATCTTCCATTATCCCTTATATACTCCAACAAAACCAAATTAAACCTTTGTTGAAATTTCTTGTGTCAAACCTTGCTATCAGAGGCTAGGAAATTAACAAGTAGAATGAAATGCTAATGTTTCTTGTGATTCCTCCTGCCTTAGACGTTGAAAATACATGCAAGGCTTCAAGACTTGGAGGGGTTTGATATGGTAAAGGAATATTGACAAGACACGCTTGAGTTAATAAAAAAAAACACCTTGGATGCCTAAGATCCCTAACAAGACTTGACATATGGCAAGTATGGTCAAGGTGGTCTTAGAGGGAGTCATTCAACATAAATGATTCACTAATAAGTGAGCATGCATATCTATTGATAAGTTGTAAGCACTTTTATCTGTATAGATCACCCATTTGGATCACTTCATCATATCTCTCAAGAATTTTTTGATGCATTTGCAGAAAAACTAAGTCTTATATAAAAAAAAAAATGACAATTTTACATCAATTACAATGAAGAGAATTAATATCCCTACCTACCCAAGCCAGAAGAGTAAGCATTTTTTACCAAACGTTGTGGTCAACATTTTTGATATATTTTCTACTTGTAATTAGTACTTGTAATTAGTAGAGGTGTAAACTTCCTATTTATCCAAAAAACTATGGAATATAATTCCATAATAGGTGCAACTGCCACCTTCATGGTGGGTTTACATCTCTTATGGACCATCAAAAGGAAAGATCCATTATTCTTATCACCAACAAAACAAGCTAAACAAGTAATAAAAAAAATCAAGGTTGTCAACAAGAACCGCCCACCAATGAAGAGAGGCAATAAAGAGAACAAGTAACCTACCACCCTTTTCCATAATACATTGTCAACTTTTCTTTTCCATAATACATTGTCAACTTTGCATTTCCAAAACACATATATAACCATATATGTTGTGACAAATTACATGACATTAGTCTATTAGGCCTAAGTGGGGTAGCCGACCTTTATTGTTCTTGTTAAGTACCAATTGTCCAAGCATTCTAGTTTAGAAGGAGTGGGATTTCCAAATCTCTTGAGAGTTCTTAAACCATATTTCAAATAGAGTAATTAAACTTCTTATTGAGCACTAAAAGAATTACACATCTCCCTCATAACCTCATTTTATCCAAGGGAATAGAAAATATTTTTGGGGTCCTAGTTGCATTCAACCACACCAAAATGAAGGATTCCATATATTTCCTTAGGGTGTCCTCTGCCCCACTCTTCAAAATATGAATTTTATGGGCCTCAATGGGAAATCGTGTTTCCTCAAGCATTAGAGGATTAATTACAAACCATGAGGGTATGGAATGTTGTGCATATGTTAAAAAAAACATAGAGAAATATAAATGATGTAACAACAAAACTAGAAACTAGAAGAAACATTAATGCAACCCTCAGTCTTGGAACTCACTAGAATCATGGAAAACACTTCATGAACCAATGTGATTTTCCAAAGAAGGAGATATAATGGAGAAGGTGACCAAACAAGCCATTTTCCGACAGTTGACCAAAAAATTAACAGGGACGCAAATCTGAGCAAGGGCACACCATTGGTTTGGGTAACCAAGCAATGGAGATCCAAGGTCGGGATCATCTGAGATTATCCAAGAGGATGGGGGTATATCAGTGTGAGTCCCAGGGATCAAAAGGAAAATCTTTGTGCAGCCATAGAGGAGGGCGCACTTACTTCATCCCGACAATGGAAAAACCAAGAAGGGCGCAAAACCCAGGTTGGTGCGCCCTCTTGTCTGCCTCAAGAAACTTGCAGAAATGAACTTGCCCCCTGAGATATTGGCTAGCTAACGGATTAAGCTCACTCTCACATGTGGAAGTATGTCAAATGGAGCAGCCAGGGTGCAACCATGAAGAAAGGCGCACTGGATAACCCTGAAAATGACCAAAAAATGAAAATGCAACAAAACGTGAAGTATAAACTCAGACAACAAAAACCAAGTGAGACAAATAGCTTCAGGAAAATACAAGAATGCTTTATTTGAGTCCTGGTTCACCTTATAAACTGAGGGAACCATTTATTTACATATGCATAGTTAAATAGCATCAAAATGTGAAATGGGTCGAGCCTAGTTGGTTGAATTATGCACTCCAGGTGGGTGTTCCCCTAGGTGGCCTCCTTGGCCCAATTCCTCCCTGTTTAGATATGGAAGCATCCCGACTTCCATGAGAAGGTGAGGAAACTTGTTGTGCAATACTTAGTTGTGATCCACTTTGCATGAGCTAGAGTTTGGCCTTGGCGGGCTACCAGATACAAAGTGTATGCCCGGTGTCTTGTAGAGCAGGTCCGGGTGTCCAGTAGAGTGTCTTTGGCCAATGGGAGTTGGAAATACGGAATTTTGTCCACTGGATGAGTAATGGTGACTGGTTCCTCCAAGAGGGGAGGCTCAAACAACTTCAAGTGATTTACATTAATAACATTGTGGATTCCCAGTTGTGGTGGCAGATCCAACCTATAAGCATTTTCTCCAATATTGTCCGGGATGGTATACGGGCCATATCTTATTGGCATAATCTTGTGATGGTGGCCTTTGAAACGCTTCTTATCCAAGTGTAACTAGACTTGATCCACCAGTTGACATGACATGAAGGTCCTTTGTTTGTCATGGCGCTTCTTGGCATGCTCTTGAGTTGCTTTAAGTGTTGTTGTTATTGCAGTGTGGCATTGTGAAATTTGTTGGAGAAACCGTCGTGTTGAGAGTTGTTCCTGTTGTTGATGGAAGGTACCTTGAGGAGCCCAAGTGAGTGGGAGATCGGTTGGAGATGCTGGTTGGAAGCCCAAGAAGACTTCAAAAGGTGAAAACCCTGTAGAAGAATGTGTTGCCTTGTTGTAGCTATGTTGTAGAATGTGCAAGTAATTGTCCCATTGTTTGTTGCACCCAAAGTAAGTTTGGAGAGCATGAACCAAGACCATGTTGACAACCTCTATTTGGCCATTCATTTGAGGATGTAATGCAATAGAAAAATTGAGGTGGCACCCCAATAGCACCCATATTGTCTTCCAAAATGTGCGGAGGAAGTGAGGATCTATGTCTGAGATGATAGTGCTTGGGAGGCCAAAATGGGGCCATACATGCCAGAAGTAGAGTTTCGTTGTTTGTACTATTGTAGTAGTCTTTGTGCATGGGATGAAAAGTGCCATTTTGATGAAGCGGCATACCACTACCCAGATTGCATCATGTTGCTTTTGGGTTGTTNAAAGAATAACCCTTAAGGTAGGGTAACACCATCAAATACTCCTTATGGAAGGAATCTCTCCACAAGTCATGATTACTACAAAACAATACATCCAACACATCTCCAATACAATGATACTTGTGTATTTATACATTTTCATTAGTATTCCTATGGGTCTTTGCCAACTACCCCTTATTGTTATATTATTTCATTTTAATTACATAGTGGGCATATTCCCTTATTATGGCCACATTACTTTCATTATCCCCTTGGGTACCTCCCTTAATGCCCCATATTATCATCCCTGTGTACATTACATACATAGTAGGCCTATTCCATTATTATGGCCACATTGCATATATTATCCCCTTGGGTACCTCCTTAGGTACCCCATATTATCCTCCCTAGGTGCATTCCATTCCATTCCCTTTCCATGTTTCATCATCAAAACATGGGAAGAATCCATATAATATGACCTACTAAGAAATGTAGTCAACTAGTACCATGCACAAGCATCCATCCATCCTAGTGAAATGTGGACATGGGGTCGAACTGTGGCCTTTACTCCTTGATTTTGATTTTGGTTTCTCCTTGGGATCCATGACTTTGTTGTGTTACTCTAGTTTCTCCATGCATTTATTTTAGTCCTCCATGTGCCTCCATAACGGTTTTCTTTCTGGTTCCATGTTGATCCATAGTAAGTTCATTTATGATCATGCCCTTGCCTTGGTGATCGTTGTTTCTTTGGGTGGTGTAGTTGGCAATATACAACAACCTCGGTGTAATGTACCCACTTTTGAAACATATAAATTCTAGCTAGAATCCATAGTGGAGCTGGTGGAAACAAAGTCAATACTCCTTTCTTTTGAGAAAATGGAAAACATAGTACAATAATGATTATATAAGTAACAAAATGACATAATTACTTATCTTCCATTATCCCTTATATACTCCAACAAAACCAAATTAAACCTTTGTTGAAATTTCTTGTGTCAAACCTTGCTATCAGAGGCTAGGAAATTAACAAGTAGAATGAAATGCTAATGTTTCTTGTGATTCCTCCTGCCTTAGACGTTGAAAATACATGCAAGGCTTCAAGACTTGGAGGGGTTTGATATGGTAAAGGAATATTGACAAGACACACTTGAGTTAATAAAAAAAAACACCTTGGATGCCTAAGATCCCTAACAAGACTTGACATATGGCAAGTATGATCAAGGTGGTCTTAGAGGGAGTCATTCAACATAAATGATTCACTAATAAGTGAGCATGCATATCTATTGATAAGTTGTGAGCACCTTTATCTGTATAGATCACCCATTTGGATCACTTCATCATATCTCTCAAGAATTCTTTGATGCATTTGCAGAAAAACTAAGTCTTATATAAAAATAAAAAAAATATGACAATTTTACATCAATTACAATGAAGAGAATTAATATCCCTACCTACCCAAGCCAGAAGAGTAAGCATTTTTTACCAAATGTTGTGGTCAACATTTTTTTATATATTTTCTACTTGTAATTAGTAGAGGTGTAAACTTCCTATTTATCCAAAAAACTATGGAATATAATTCCATAATAGGTGCAACTGCCACCTTCATGGTGGGTTTACATCTCTTATGGACCTTCAAAAGGAAAGATCCATTATTCTTACCACCAACAAAACAAGCTAAACAAGTAATAAAAAAATTCAAGGTTGTCAACAAGAACCGCCCACCAGTGAAGAGAGGCAATAAAGAGAACAAGTAACCCACCACCCTTTTCCATAATACATTGTCAACTTTGCTTTTCCATAATACATTGTCAACTTTGCATTTCCAAAACACATATATAACCATATATGTTGTGACAAATTACACGACATTAATCTATTAGGCCTAAGTGGGGTAGCCGACCTTTATTGTTCTTGTTAAGTACTAATTGTCCAAGCATTCTAGTTTAGAAGGAGTGGGATTTCCAAATCTCTTGAGAGTTCTTAAACCATCTTTCAAATAGAGTAATTAAACTTTTTGTTGAGTACGAAAGGAATTACACATCTCCCTCATAACCTTATTTTATCCAAGGGAGTAGAAAATATTTTTGGGGTCCTAGTTGCATTCAACCACACCAAAATGAAGGATTCCATATATTTCCTTAGGGTGTCCCCTGCCCCACTCTTAAAAATATGAATTTTATGGGCCTCAATGGGAAATCTTGTTTCCTCAAGCATTAGAGGATTAATTACAAACCATGAGGGTATGGAATGTTGCGCATATGTTAAAAAAAACACAGAGAAATATAAATGATGTAACAACAAAACTAGAAACTAGAAGAAAGATTAATGCAACCCTCGGTCTTGGAACTCACTAGAATCATGGAAAACACTTCATGAATCAATGTGATTTTCCAAAGAAGGAGATATAATGGAGAAGGTGACCAAACAAGCCATTTTCTGGCAGTTGACCAAAAAATCAACAGGGGCGCAAATCTGAGCAAGGGCGCACCATTGATTTGGGTAACCAAGCAATGGAGATCCAAGGTCGGGATCATCTAAGATTAGCCAAGAGGATGGGGATATCTCAGTGTGAGTCCCATGGATCAAAAGGAGAAGCTCAGTGCAGCCATAGAGGAGGGTGCACTTACTTCATCCCGACAATGGAAAAACCAAGAAGGGCGCAAAACCTAGGTTGGTGCGCCCTCTTGTCTGCCTCAAGAAACTTGCAGAAATGAACTTGCCCCCTGAGAGATTGGCTAGATAACGGATTAAGCTCGCTCTCATATGTGGAAGCATGTCAAATGGAGCAGCCAGGGTGCAACCATGAAGAAAGGCGCACTAGATAACTCTGAAAACGACCCAAAAATGAAAATGCAGCAAAACGTGAAGTATAAACTCAGACAACAAAAACCAAGTGAGACAAATAGCTTCAGAAAAATACAAGAATGCTTTATTTGAGTCCTAGTTCACCTTATATACTGAGGGAACCATTTATTTACATATGCATAGTTAAGTAGCATCAAAATGTGAAATGGGTCGAGCCTAGTTGGTTGAATTATGCGCCCTAGGTGGGTGTTCCCCTAGGTGGCCTCCTTGGCCCAATTCCTCCCTGTTTAGATATGGAAGCATCCCGGCTTCCATGAGAAGGTGAGGAAACTTGTTGTGCAGTACTTCAGTTGTGACCCACTTTGCCTGAGCTAGAGTTTGGCCTTGGCAGGCTACCAGAAACAAAGTGTATGCCTGGTGTCTTGTAGAGCGGGTCCGGGTGTCCAGTAGAGTGTCTTTGGCCAATGGGAGTTGGAAATATAGAATTTTGTCCACTGGATGAGTAATGGTGACTGGTTCCTCCAAGAGGGGAGGCTCAAACAACTTCAAGTGATTTACATTAATAACATTGTGGATTCCCAGTTGTGGTGGCAGATCCAACCTATAAGCAGTTTCTCCAATATTGTCGAGGATGGTATACGGGCCATATCTTATTGGCAGAAGCTTGTGATGGTGGCCTTTGAAGCGCTTCTTATCCAAGTGTAACCAGACTTGATCCCCTAGTTGAAAGGACATGAAGGTCCTTTGTTTTTCATGGCACTTCTTAGCATTCTCTTGAGTTGCTTTAAGTGTTGTTGTTACTGCAGTGTGGTGTTGTGAAATTTGTTGGAGAAACCGTCGTGTTGAGATTTGTTCCTTCTATTGATGGAAGGTACCTTGAGGAGCCCAAGTGAGTGGGAGCTCAGTTGGAGATGCTGGTTGGAAGCCCAAGAAGACTTCAAAAGGTGAAAACCTTGTAGAAGAATGTGTTGCCTTATTGTAGCTATGTTGTAGAATGTGCAAGTAATTGTCCCATTGTGTGTTGCACCCAAAGTGAGTTTGGAGAGCATGAACCAAGACCATGTTGACAACCTCTATTTGGCCATCCGTTTGAGGATGGAATGCAGTAGAAAAATTGAGGTGGCACCCCAATAGCGCCCATATTGTCTTCCAAAATGTGCCGAGGAAGCGAGGATCTATGTCTGAGATGATAGTGCTTGGGAGGCCAAAATGGGGCCATACATGTCGGAAGTAGAGTTTCGTTGTTTGTACTGTTGTAGTAGTCTTTGTGCATGGGATGAAAAGTTCCATTTTGATGAAGCGGCATACCACTACCTAGATTGCATCATGTTTCTTTTGGGTTGTTGGAAGTCCATTGAGATTGACTCCCAAGGCCGAGAAGGAAGAGGCAGTGGTTGATATAACCCATGCTTACGGTTGGATGGCTTGGATTGTGAGCATAATGCACATGATTTGATAAAATTTTCAACTTGAGGCTACATGGAAGGCCAATGGAAATGTTGTTGCAGATGTTGGATGGTCTTTGTGGTACCGAAGTGGCCCCCATAGGCTGAAGCATGCGCTTCCCTGATGAGCAAGAGGTAGTCCTCTGAGTGTGGAACACATAACAAATTCAACTTACATAGCCATCCATACCAAATAGTGTAGTCTAGGAAGGGGGTCTGATTGATCACTCTGGGAGTTTGCAATGCCACCCAAATCTCTTGAAAGTCGGGGTCAGCAGCATATTGATCTTTCCATGTGTCATAGGTAGCACAATGCACTTCTAGAATTGAGAGAACTGGAGTGGGAGGTTGGCTTAGAAAATCAACCATCTTATTAGAAGTGCCTTTCTTATATCTGATGACCAAGTGAAATTGTTGAATATAGGAGGCCCATTTAAGGTGCCTTTGTTCCTGAATCTTCAACTGAGAGTTGATGAAAATCAAAGGGTGGTGGTTTGTATGCAGAATTGTTTCTTTACCCAGAAAATAATGCCTCCATTGCTTGAGGGCTTGAACCAGACTGTAAAACTCCTTGCCATAGGTGCTATAATTTTTCTTTGCCTCAAACAGGGTTTCAAAGTGGTAAGAAATGGGGTGTCCTCCTTGTTTAAGTACAACACCAATAGCATATTGTGAGGCATCAGACTCAATCTCAAAGGGTTGGGAGGGGTCTGGCAGGTGTAAGACATGGGATGAGCAGAGAGATTCTTTGAGCTGAGCAAAGTGACTAGTTTCTTCTTTAGTCCAAACAAATGTAGAAGAACTATTTGAGAGTTGATGCAAAGGACGAGCAAGTTGTGAAAAATAGGGAATGAACTTACGATAGAAATTGATGCCACCCAGAAAGATTTTGAGCTCCCTAGCTGAAAAAGGTAGTGGCCACTGCTTCAATGCTTGGATACGGGATGGATCTAGTTGAATACCCTCTGAGCTGACCACAAAGATGAGATAGCGAACTAAACTCTGACCAAAATATGACTTCTTCTCTTTGACTTGTAACTTGTGTTCTCGGAGGATTTGGAGAACTTGTCAGACATGTTGCATGTGAGTATCCCATGTTCGGCTGAAGATGAGAATGTCATCTAAGTAGATGACCACAAATCGACCCAAATGTGACTTGAAGATGTCATTGATGAGCCTCATGAAAGTGGTTGGGGCGTTGGTGAGTCCGAAGGGCATAACTTTCCACTCAAAAAGACCAAATTTGGTCTTGAAAGTTGTTTTCCAAACATCATCTGGGTTCATTCGAACCTAATGGTAGTTGGTTGTTAAATCCAATTTAGTAAACCACTTATCTCCTTGGAGGGTGTTGAGTAACTCCTCAATCCGGGGCAGGGGGTAACAATTTTTTATTTTGGCTTTGTTCAAGGCCCGGTAATCAATGACAAGGTGCATTTATGAAGTATATCTTTTGGGGATGACAAATGTGGTAGAAGCACAGGGAGAAGATGATGGTTGAATGTGGCCAGAGTTGATGAGGTCGATCAATTGTCTTTCCATTTTCTATGTTTCTGTTGGGGCCAACCGGTATGTAGGGGCATTAGGTAATGCAGATCCAGGGA
>JZKD02S2362109.1:376679-391594 GCA_000966675.3 Picea glauca | reverse complement strand
CTTGTGTAAACTACCCTAAATAAATAATAAACTTATTACATTCCACATTTGGAGTCCTGAGATAAAAGTTATTAAATTGGAAGGTCTTAAGCATGAATTTCCACTGTAATCAAAATAGACTCTCTTGGTTTCTATCTATGTTCTTAGAAGTCTCAGAATTCATTCTTGGTTTATAAAAATAAAAGAAAAACAAGGTTGTTTAATGCTTCTATGGTTGTGATCCTTTTTTGGATTTGTTTTCTCTATGTTTTCCATTGTTTTGTCTTTCTTTCTATGTGTGTTGTTGCGTTTAGTACCCCAACTTTCTTTTTCAAGCTTTAAACCTAAGGTTTTTCAAGTTTTTCTTGGGTTCTTAGGGTATATATGCTCTTTCTTTTGATGATAGAATTGTACATACACTTATTATTAAAGAAAAAATGTGTACATGTGCTTCTTTTATAAGAGTAAAGCATGTACATATGTGCCCTGAAAGAGGCAAAAGCACGTACAACTACATAATTATTTTTTGGAAGTTTGGGTAATTTATGCACTCCATATAAGGATAATGCACATACATACACACCCTATAGAAGGAAAAGGAATGTACATAAGCTCATATATGCTCCCTACAGTGGTAAAATGGGTGTATGCCTCCACAAAAGTGATTTTTCTACTTGTTTTTTCATCCTTTTTAAACCTTGTTTTGGATTTTTTGGGGAGTTTGTTCCCAAAACTTATTGTGGGCTATAGATAGTTCATAAAGCCTTATATTTGAAAGGAAAACAACAAAATTTAATCCTTATTTGGATCCTTTAAACTCCTTGGGCTACATAATTATATGACTAGTCTTGTACTCAAGGTCTTGGTTTCTTAGTCGTTGTTGCATTCATCTTTCAAACTTGAGTTTGTATTTGAGTTAAATACTTTTATTTTGTGATTTCCTTTGATTTTTTCCAACAAAAAAAATAAATACTTTTTTCTTTTAACATCTTTTGTTAGTTTTTTCTTTAGTAGAAAGAAGAAGAAAATGAATGATCTTGATTGGATCAATATATTATTTGTCATCTACTCGATCCTTTCAAAGAGGAAAAAATTGGAGGATTTAGTTTGTAGGGCCACTTTAGTGGCAGGTCCTAGTTTGGAAAATTTGGGTCTCGAACCTTCTAGAGCCATTTTGAGGCATTAAACGATGTTTTTGGGGGTTATGGTATTTGAAACTTGTGCACACATCCTTGACGGTGTTATACACTCTGAGACCTTTCCAACGGTGTGGACTGTGTCAATTGGAGCTCGTATGCAAAATTTATGCCTTCTGCAAGTTGACCTACCATGTAGACCACCATGGTATGAGATGATGCCACGTTAGCCCCCGTTACTCATACATATGGGGCTAGCCACATATGTAATTTCAAGAATATTCTAAAAGGTTCAAAACCTTATCGCAATTGAGGGTTGAGGAAGTCAAAAACCTACCCCTAGATGGCTATCGGGCTATGTTAATACCGACCACTAGGAGGAGAAGGGGTTCCATTATTTTGCATTGTATCTTGTTCCATGGTTGAACAAAACATCTGAGAGTGTTATTTTGTGAGCATAAAAGAGGAGGAGATATTTTGTAGCAACCATACAAGCCATAGGTCAAAGGAAACTCCAAAAAGAGTGCATCTTTCTTTGTACTTGCATCATTTCTATACCAAAGAAAAGATAGTAGAGTAGCCTCACCTTATAGTTGGGTTTTCTCCTGTATTGGGTTTCCCAGTTCATATCTTGTATTTATTAGTGGATGGTGTGTGTATTATTTTGTTCTCTATTTTTTGCATTTGAACTATTTCATGCGGTTTTTTTTTAAGAAGAAAACCAATAATCAAGAGTTTGAGATCTAAAGGAAAAATAACCTTAATAGTAAATATTTCAGTTATTTATTAGATCTATTGTGAAGAACTGTTCCAATGGAATATCCATGGAATATTATAGATAATATTGCTATCAGAGCAAGTTTTTCTTTTGGGTATTTGTGGGAAGTTGCGAGATCTAGCAATCGGATTAAAAAAAAGTCACAGAAACCCTAGCCACGGTGGACGAGTCTGTTCATAATAACCCTTGAGATCTAATAGAAGATATATTTGAGAGGTTGGAAGAACAAGTCGTCGACATCAACCACAATATGAACCTCCTCATGGCAACTCTAGGAAGCAATCTCAAATATTTCGAAGATGATGGAGGCTCTAACTTAGAGATCAGATAGAAGGGAAAGTCAAGAGATAAACAAGACTTAAAAAAAGGGTTACAGAAAGAATCTGAGAAAGATCAACCAAGTTTGAGTGTCGTCAATCCTTCATAATCCCTATTCAAGACGGAAGCAAAAGTGGACATAAATCCATACCAAGGTGAGATTGATGCACTAACACAGAATCATTGGTTGCAACAACTAGAAGTTTATTTTAGCATTCACCGTATAGATGAAGAGTGGAAGATTTCATTTGTTAGATTGAAGTTAGAGGGCCATGCTTTAACCTGGTGAGAAATCCATACAAAAAAAATTAGGTTGGAGGGTGATGCGCCAGTAACTAGGTGGGAGGAATTCAAAACCCTCATCAAGTTCCAATTCTAACCTATTGGGTCTATAGAGGACCAATAGATCTGGTGGAACTACTTCAAGCAGAAGTAGGGGTAGAGTGTACATGAGTACATCACTAAGTTCATAAACACGGGCATCATGTTGGGTATCTCTCCCAAGAACCTAGATGCACTCCTCAAGTATTTGGGGGTTTACACAGTCATCTATGAAATCAAATGATGCTCTTCAAGCCAAGGATAGTAGATGAGATATGTGTACATGAACAATACCTAGAAAACATAGGCCAAAAGAAGGGGCAACCAAGTGGTTCGAAGTAGAAAGAGCACCTGGAAGATTCTAAGGAGGGGAAGAAGAAGTGGAAAGGGGGGAAAGATAAGAAGACAACAACCACTACACATTAGTAAAAAGATCACAACAACCATTCCAATCATTGCAACATTGGTGGCCACACCAAGGAAAAATGTTGGAAACTACATCGAACTATGAACCCTATGAATCGCAAGAAGGATGGAAAGAAAAAGAACCTTCTAGCCACATATTCAAGCAATCAGGTTGAAATTAGCTCGGATGTGGATGCAAATATTGTCTGGAATCTGAGTAGCCTTCATCACCAGGAAGATAAGGATGTGACCAATCTCTTCCACATCAAGATTCGGGTCAAGAAGACCAAGATATATGATTTGTTCGAATTTGGTTCATGAGCTAATCTCATAGCAACTGATTTGGTCAAAAATCTTGGATTGGAGTTTCCCGATCATCCTAGCCCCTATCCATTGGGTTGGGTAAACAAGGATGCAGAGATGAAGGTAACAAAATCGTGTAAGATTAAATTTGTTGTAGGTGTTGATTTTATTGATGAAGTGGAATTCGACATAGTAACCCTTGATGTATGTGGAGCAGTGTTTGGAAGACCCTATATGTATATGAGGGATGCAATCTTCATGCAAAGAGCCAACCAGTACCAGCTGATCAAGGATGGGAAGTCCTACATAATTAATGCACATAAAGGCAAGTCAAATATCTCACTAGTAAGTTCCAACCAAGCCAAGAAGTTTTTCAGTTCTAGTAAGAAATATGTTTTTCTTTTCTTAAGAGAAAATCGGTCTGATGATGAGTCAATGAGAGTGAAGGAATCCTTGGAGGGGTGTACTAAAGAGAAAAAAAATCAGTTGGAGGAGTTGTTATGGAAATATAAAGGAGTTTTCAAGGAATCGAAAGGGATACCACCCAAGAGGGATGTGAAGCATGAAATATAGTTATTGTCTGACTCATCATTGTTGAATATTGGGTTTTATAGACAATTTTTTCTATAATCAAATGAAGTGAAGAAGTAGTTGCAGCAGTTGATGGAGCAGGGTGTGATTCGACCAAGTACCTCAGCTTGTGGGTCACCCATCATAATTGTTCCCAAGAAGGATGGGACTTGGAGAGTGTGTATTGATTATAGGGAATTGAAAAGGATTATACTGAAGAATAGATACCATTTGCCAAGGATCTATGATCTATTGGACCAACTACACCATGCCAAGTACTTCACTCAGCTAGATTTGAAATCAGGATATCACCAGTTACGAGTCAAAGAATAAGATACCTGGAATACTTCCTTCAAGACAAGGTGAGGTTTGTATGAGTGGTTGGTTATGCCATTCGGTGTATGCAAAACACCAAATACATTAATTATGAAACTAATGAATGATGCTTTATGCCCTTATCTAGATTCATTTGTTATTGTCTATTTGGATGATATACAAGTTTATATCAATACCTAGGAGGAGCACATCTCACATATTATGAAAGTGTTAGAGACTTTGAAAAAGCACCAGTTGTTGGCCAATCTCAAGTAATGTGAGTTTTCTCAACAGTCTTTGGTGTATTTGGGGTATGTGATTGGTGGAGGGGAGCTCAAGATAGATCTTGCAAAGATGGAGGCCATATTGAAATGTCTAGTTCCTACAAATGTCACTAAAGTTAGGAGTTTTTTTTGGGAAGAACAATACTTGTGGAAGTTCATAGCTTCATTTTCAACGGTATCTACACAACTCCATGCCATAACATCCATTGGTAAGAGTTTCTAGTGGGGGAAGAATCAATAGAAGGATTTTGATGAGATTAAAATAAATATCAATCAAGCACCAGTGCTCACACTACCAAATTTACATAATCCCTTCAAAGTAGAGATAGATGCAAGTTGTTATACCATGGGAGCAGTCCCGATGCATGGAGGAAGGCTTGCTTTCTCTCATTATAAAGTATTTCATGGGGTGGTTCTCAACTACCCTACCTATGACAAGGATCTCTATGCCTTGGTATAAGCTATTAAAAAGTGGAAGCACTATCTGATTGGAAAGGAGACCATCATCCACATAGATCACAACCACTATAGTATTTTTACGCCCAAAGTAAGCTACGACAAACCAAACATTACAAGTGGATGGTGTTTTTACAACAATTTCATCTAGTCATCAAGTATAAGAAGGGTAGCATAAACAATTTGGTATACATGCTTTCATGGCCACCCACATCCAAGATTATAGCTTTGGGAACTATGATGCACTTGGAGCCTTTTACCCATGATGCATACAAATTTGAATACACAGAATATGAGGACTTCAAGGAGGTGTTTCAATAGCTACATGACCAAATTAATATAGAATAAGGTGGTGACAAGGTTGACTATCATTTCCAGAATGGTTTACTCTACAATATCGACAAGATCTGTGTCCCTAAAGGTGAATGACTTCATCTTATCAGAGAGGTTCACACCTCCAAGGTTGCAAAGCATTTTGGTGTTGGGAAGAAAATTGTCAATTTACAAAGGTATGTGATTGGCCCAGAATGCAAGAAGATGTAGCACGATATATTAGGGGATGTATATGTTGTTGTACCAACAAGCCCAATAGAAAGAAGCAAGGTCTATACCATCCCTTACCTGTACCCATTCGACCTTAGGAAATAATTTCCATGGATTTTATGCGAGGCTTACCAACCATGCGGAAGGGACATGACTATTTGTCTGTGGTAGTTGACAGGTTCAAAAAAATGTGCATTCTCACACCTTGTAAAAATACCATCAAGGGGCCAAAACAAATAAACTTGTTCTTTGAATAGGTCTAGGTTCACTTTGGGATACCAAGGAGCATCATCTCAGATAGGAATACTATATTTATCAATGCATTTTGGACTACATTTGTGGGAGAAGATGGACACTAAGTTGAAGAGATCTACAACATTCCATCTAAAGACAGATGGGTAGAGGAAAGTAGTCAATAGGACTTTGGTGCACCTTTTGAGGGGTTACAATCAGAAGCATCTGAATACCTGGGATGAAAATATGATCTATATACAACACTCTTATAACAGAGCAGTCCACACTTCTACTAGTGAGTCACCTTTTGAAACTTGTTTTGGGTATTTTCCACCTTCACCCTTATATGTTGTATATGGAAAACAAGGAGGAGTGAGGGAGGACCTCACAGGAGATGCATTAAAATCATAATTTTTTTTTGAGAAGATCGAGAAAATCCATTTTCAAGTACAAGAGACACTAAATAAGCCACAAGAAAAGTGCAAGGCTAGACATGACCAATACAGAATAGAGAGAACATTTAGAGTGGGAGACGGAGTATGGTTATAGCTAAATAAGGAAAGGATACAGGGTATTTATAAGAATATCAAGTCTATGCAATATGGTTGTTTTATGTATTGGAAAAGGTGGGAAATAATGCCTATAGACTCAATATACCCCCATACATGCACATTTTCTTAGTAGTAAATTTGGAGAATCTCAAACTCTATGAGTCTTCCATGTTGGATCAGGAGGAGGAGCGGGTCCTAACTTCCATAAAGGACTTAGCACCAGATTATCAGGTAGAGTTAGAAAAGGACACAGTTTTTCATAAGTGGTTCAAAACTACAAGATAGGGGCAGCATGACCTTTGGCATATTGGGTTGAAAGGACAACTTCCAGGAAAAGCAAAGTGGTACTCCAGGGAGAAGGTAGAGGAATATTTTCTTCACCTCATTCAATAAATATTTTGGGGACCAAAAGCATCTATAAATGAGGAGGTATGATCTGGATTGGGTCATTATATTGTTTTTCATCTATCTCAATCATTTTAGAGTGGAAAAAATTGGAGGATTCAACTTGCAGGGTCATTTTAGTGGCAAGTCCCAGTTTGGAAAATTGGGTTTCAGAACCTTCCGAAGTCATTTTGAGGCATTAAATGATGGTTTTTTTGTTTGTTTNATCTAGTCTCTACAACCTAAGCCCGTCCCCTTGACGATGTTCTACACTCTGAGACCTTTCCAACGGTGTGGAACATGAATCCGAGCTCGTATGCAAAAGTTATGCCTCCCACAAGTTGACCTACATGTTGACCACCATGGTATGAGAGGATGCCACGTCAACCCATGTTACTCATGCATATAGGGATAGCCACGTATGTAATTTCAAGAATATTGTAGAAGGTTCAAAACCTTATCAAAATTAAGGTTTGAGGAAGTAAAAAACCTACCCCTAGATGGCTATCGAGATATGTTAAATACCGAGCTAGTCGGAGGAGAAGGGGTTCCATTCTTTTGCATTGTATCTTGTTCCATAGTTGAAAAAAACATCTGAGAGTGGTATTCTGTGAGTATAACATAGGAGGAGAGATTTTGTAGCATCCATACAGGCCACAGGTCAAAGAAAACTCCACAAAGAGTGCCTCTTTATTTGTACTTTCATCATTTCTATACCAGAGAAAAGAGAGCAGAGAAACCTTACCTTCTTGTTGGGTTTCCCAGGTCACATCTTGTGTTTATTTTTGTATGGTGTGTGTATTTATTTATGTTCTCTATTTTTTGCATTTGAACTATTTCATAAGTTTTTTTTTAAGAAGAAAACCAGTATCAAGAGACTGAGATCTCAAGGAAAATTAACCTTAATAGTAAATATTTTAGTTATTTATTAGATTTGTTGTGATGAACTGTTCCAGTGGAATATCCATGAAAGTTTACAGATCAATGAAAAACCTAGTTTGTTGCTAGTTAGGTATCTTTCTTTCTATTGCATTGTTCTGCTTCATATTTGAAAAAGAAAAAGATATTAGCATAGGATTTCGTTTTATTCTCATATTGAAAATAATTTCAAAGGAAAAAGAAAAAAGAACACCCTTTTGTTTGATTCTTTTGTTTCTCTCGAAAGTTTCATTGTGCATTTGCATCAGAAAGAGAAAAGATTGCATTTTAAGGTTTGAAAGATTGTTCATGCATTTTTCTTGCTCGAAAATCTTTTTCATACTAGAATTAGTGTAAAGTTCTCTTTTCTAATGTTCTTGTTTGTTTCATTTTGCAAGTGTCTCAAACAACATTAGTTGCACTTATGTATCCTTTGAGTAAAGAACAACCGCTAAAAATGAATTCTAAATTTAGAATTTACCAGACTTTGTTTCTATGGTTCATCAATAAGTTTTGGGTTAGGGACTTGGATTAGGAATGGAGAGATAATTTTCCAAGGTCGTCGAACAAACATAGGAGTCTAAGTAAGGGAGAGAGAAATCCAATTTTTCATATAAGTATAGCTAGGAAACCTCTCTAACACAGGAGCCAAACATTAGTTCATGTGAGGAAGAGTCGAGGAGATAACCCCTCTGGAACTTGAACAAGCGTATTGGATTGATCGTATACGAGGAAATCACTAGTTCCTTTATCTCCCTGAGAGGTGGCACTTTTGACGCTTTGAGCTTTGCTACCTTGCCCATACATTAGGTTTGGACTACTGACTGTACCCTGGGACACTGACTGCGAGTTGGTATCCATGATTACTCTTCCTAGGTATCTCAGAGGTGACTGTGGGAGGTTTCATGTGGTACCTGAGGAAGATGGTGTATCATGCTATCAATACCCTTGGAGGGTTCCCCACGAAGTGAGGTTTACTTGCACCAGGTAGGGCTAGTAAGTGGAGGTCGGGGTAACTTCTTCTCACTCCTTGATTCATCGTTCTAGGTACTTGATCAACCTATGCCAGTTTTTGGATGTTCCCTTTCCACTTTTTCATTGCTTTGGACTTGAAACATTATCCACCTGGGCTAAAGTTTTGGAGAAGTTGTATGTTCACGATGTTTCTTTTAGGACTTTTTAGTGGAGTGTTTCTATATAGTTGGACTTAGTTTGTGTCTATATCACCACTTTTGGATTTTTTATTCAAGGTGGTCGACCAATCGCTCTATTGGTCAGAAATGACCCTTTGTCTTTCTCTTGAAATCATGGATCCGTCTCCTAGAAGATGTAGGTTTTTATACCATTGGTTCTCCAAAGCCAGTGTGAAACTTTTTCGGGTGTGAAAAATCCCACAAGGGAYGAACCTGTGCATAATAATGTTATGGCTAAAGTTRTTGAGGATACCAACCAAGGGACCCCTTCCMAAGGRGATTRTTGTGTTTTTCCTTTCTTTAGAAATGTTGGTTCCCCCTTGATGGCCACTTTGAACATCCTAGGTTGACTGTAGAACTATCRGTTTGGTTATGGACCACTCARAATGTCATGAATKCTCTTGATGCTTCTMAGATGAGCACCTTGTGTCAGGGGCATTGAATTGATCATTTATCTTCCTCGTTATTGAATTCTACTCCTCCTTCTCCCTCTTCTAGTGAAAGTCTAGATACYAGTAACCAGAAGTCTAAAAGGAAMATGAAGAGGAAGARGAAGAAGAAGAAGTCAACAACCTCTGCYAGTCATGTTGGAGATCAKTCACTAGCCTYTGTGAGTCATTTTGGGGGCACAAGTCCARTCACTGCAAGTCATACTGGAAATAGTTCAACAACCTCTATAAGTCATGTTGGAKAACTCRTACCATCCTTTATGAKTCATGCTATGGGRAAAATTCCAGTTAATKTTAKTCATACTAGACATATGTCAACAACCTTYGCAAKTCATGTTRAAKACATGCAAMCATCCACTGCAAGTTATGTTGGAAGCGTSAAACCAAACTTTKTGATTCATGTTGGAGASGAGTCACCATCCTYTGCAAGTCATGTTGGGAGMACAAGTCTAGTCACTGCAAGCCATAATGGCATCATGTCACCAACCTYTGTGAGTCATGTTGGAGACCAACACCTAGCCTCTGATAGTCATGCTGGGGACATAAGTCTAGTCACTACTAGTYATATTGGACAAATGTCACCAACCTTTGCAAGTCATGTTGGAGACATGCTACCAGCCACTGTGAGTCRTGATGGGGAAAACCCATCATCCACTACAAWTCATGWTGAGGGCATTGATATCGTTGAGAAACCTAGATGAATAAGACATAAGYCTAAGTTCCCTTGTAAGCTTTGCGAGGGAGTTCTTCTAAATMTTTGGCTTTCTGCTACTCCTCATGTTGGATGATGGGGGATGCCTTAATGCCCTCTTTCYAGTGGATCTCTTCCTATCGACTTTGACACATCTTKCTCTGGGATAGGGATCTAGAGTCTTTYTTAKTACCTTGGGGCTTGCAGTCACCAGTGGTAGGTTCCCTTGCTATCAAYAGTKGKRATACATCAATATCCCATGATTGATAGATTATACCATGTGTTAGACATCAKCTCMTTTATTCACACTTGTTAGATTGTACTAGGTACCTTRACRCCCATTATCATTATCGGTGGGTTGTCTCAYGTTTAWTAAYRGTATACATCAATGAYTAACAATCAAATGGTGTCTCATMATKTTTGACTTCAACACATCTATTCRCATAGTGTGGASTTGTACCATTGGTTGTTGATTTCAAGATMTCGAGACTRTAGTAGCATCACCTATTTATGTTGCTAMCCRAGTTGCRTTGGATAGTACCAYTTCCACTTATGACATCAATACTTATGAAGGATCATTTTTTCATCTATTGTTTCCAGATATCCTTCATTGATTMTGAGACATAGATCCATTGTGTATCTCTTTCATGGCTATGGTCTTTTTGACATGGATCCACTRTGTATMTTTTCCCTGGCCATGATCATTGCTTYTACACATACATACTTCATGGATATGAAATGTACTTGATTTGGCARCCATGCTTTTCATCACACCTTATCATGGGTATGCATGCCTYGAGAAGAGGGTATTCTTACATGTTTTATGTTGTAGKTTATATTGTTATATTGGATTTTGGMAACCTTCACCCTAGTTTACTGCTTCTTTACCTTGAGGATTTATAATGTATTTTGGCCATCAGTTCCTCTTCTGACCTCACACATTAGGGGCATATGTTATAGCATMAATTTCCACCACTTATGCATTGATGACTTTGTTGGAATTTTCSCTATACTACTTGTAGAAATCATTTCCCTATACCTCCTCTRGATTCTTTAAAAAACAATATTKTKTTACTTGTATATGCCCTTACAACTATGCAAGGYGCATACATGTGARTTTCTCTAAATAAATTCRCGTACATGTCATTAAATACTCAAWAWATATATATWTTTTTCATAATTRTGCATTGAGTTATAGGTGGTTTGTATGTTTCCTAACTCATTTTACCAGTACACAACCATCTCCAACTACTAAGGGATGATRTAAATAGAGCATGAGTCAYGAGGAGAAGSRAATCATCCTTGAARCAAAGTCATGAGCATGAGCCCTCRCATTCCCATTGTTRGTTTTTACCTTAGACCTRGAAACCCTCGTTTCCATCCTTTTCCATGCATCTYCTTATCTGACCAAGAAATCTCCCTGGATCTTCTTTGGATTTGTTTGTGCATTGATTCARAGGTTCATCATATATTCRGTAGCTTGGGTGGAGGGACCTGGAGTCTGTTCGAGGAGTAGTGTTGARTCAGGTKCATGTGACAACTACCCCTAAARTCTATTGTTAATTAATAAATATACTMTTTCCTTCTAAACTCCGGTATTCTTTGTATATGTTCATTRTATTTGAATATCTCTTTATTTAGAATACCAGTTGTTGTAATCATTTCTATTTTTGATCAAATTCATAGAAGTTAGTTATGAGATAATTGTTGTCCTTTGTAGTCTTTCACTTGAAAGTTTTACAGGTTCACGAAGGAGAAACTTGGAAGGAGTGAAAAATCTTCCAGCCTTGGGATCTTCATCAACCATTGGAATCCAAGTAAATCTTCCTTCCTTCTTTATCAATAGTTATTTATTTGATCAAAGTAGTTACAGATTCTTGTTAGTTTTCTTTGGAAATTGTTTGATATTTAAACAGTTAGCGATTTGTTGTAGCTTTGACCCATAACTACAAGGGATTTTCCCATAAGAGACACCCCATTGTATTGTGGCCCCCAAATAATCTTCTCGTGCGTACTTGAAGAAACATAGAGATGGCCCAAATGGCATATACAAATTCATTTTGGAGGTGAATGTCTAAAACAATTTTACTTACAACTAGTGTCCAATATGTAGCAATGAAGTTAGAAACGTTTCCATATAGCTTGAGCCACTTTGAAGTCTTGTGTCCATATGAATTGAGGAACATGGTCAACACCACAAGAAGAGGTTGGTTGAAGTAATATGCAACTCAAATGGTTCTTCCCTTCTTGCAATTATTGTTCATGTGGAATTGTTGAAGGTATGTGGATCACTTACGATGGTGGTCATTTTGTAACTTACATTATGCCTACATAAATTGCAAAGTCTTGTGGTAGGTGTGGATGATTTTTTTTCTCAATATAAAATGCTTCCACTACTGACTATCATAGACAATGGATTAAATCTCCTTGTCATAGTTGAGGTATCTGCGAATCATATTAGAGAGTGTCTTGTTGTGATAGGCCACCATATGTATATGTGAGCATTGCACCAATGCCATAATCTAAGGTGTTTTTCTAAATTTCAATGGTTGTTGTAGACTCGGTAGAATCAAGAATGGATTTGTACATAGATTACACTTCATCTCCCCAAATTATTTTTGTTGCACCTCAGCCCAAATAAATTTGGCCTTGGCTCCACCCTTGTTCACCCAAATTAGGGGCTAAGCTATATGAGATAACCCCAACATGAACATGCGATAAAAATTGGTGAGGCTCAAGAAGATCCATTACTATATTTGGGGCTATCTAGTTGTGGATAACTTAGATTTTAGTTGGATCCACATGTATGCCATGCTCATCCATGATGTACCCTAGCTATTGAATTATCTACATGTTAAATGAGCACTTGTTTGAGTTCGTGTATAACTTGTGTTGTCAAAGGGTACCCAAAACTTTTTGAATGTGCTCCAAATGATATTCCCAAGTTCTACTAAAGATGAGGATGTCATCTTGGTATATGACTACAAAATAATTTGTGAATGGACACAAAATATTAGCCACCTTTGAATCGTATATGATAGATATTAGTTAGTAAAGGATAAGGGTTGGTTTTGTTGGTACAAACTACTACAAAGATTAATGTCTTGGCTTGGATAGGTCACCCATCATCGTAGAAGATACCTTCCTTAGACGTGAAGGTTGTTTCCAAACATCAATTGGCTCAACTATCACCCACGGATATCTAATTGGGGCATGCGATCTATTGAGGCTTGAATGTTGAAGGGAGGAAGAGATAACCCTCAAATATGCAAAGAAAACTCACAAGAAAACTAGATTTTCAAACAAGATATTAACAAAATCTAGAAATATAAAGCATAAATACAATTCATCACAAAATTATTAGAGACGAAAAAGTTGGATAATAAGGATTCTTTTAAGATGAACCATTACATGCAATAAGGCCAATTTTAGGACCTCTCCTTCCCGACCTTAACTTTATTTATTTTTTAATAATAGTAACTTGTTGACAAAGTCAACTTGGATTAAATTTCACTTTGCAAATTACATATTTGTCCTATTCCCTTTTATATTTAATAAAAATGTGTCTTTATTATTTATACATTTGAAGATTAGATTATAGCCCCCCTTAAGATTCAAATTAATCATCCCCGTTACAAAACAATGGTCCCCATCACTTGATCCATGCTAAAGAAAAAACTAATAATAAGGAACATGCTTACAATTTGTCGATTTCCAATGAAGAGAGGCTTTTTGTGGCGAACTTGTAGTCATGGGTTTGTGGATAACTTGTAACTGACTTGACGATGGTAAACTTTCTCTTGATCCCAAATTATAAGGTGTGGGGTGTTTTACTTTTACATGGGAAAAAATAGATTTAGATATTTATTTAAACCCACTTCATATAAAAGAAAAAATCACAATGAAAATTATTGATTCTTGGTGCAACATACCTCTCACTACAAATTTGTTCAGAGCTTATGCTTTGAGTGATGGAATCAAACATTTTCAGATACCCATTAAAAATTTCAGAGAGATATTTCTATTGGTTGTATTTCCATGGATTGTGAAGTGAGAAAATGAGTGTTGAAATTCAATGTGGGGCATGACATTGCTATGTTACATAGCTCCAATGCTTCAACTGTGGATATCTCCCAAACCGAGCATTGAAATGAAAAATTGTGAAAACCTCATTTGAGATAATGAAAAAACATTTAATTGAAGTATGGATCACCTTCTTAAGTGCATTTTGTAGACTGACGTAGCTACTTGAAGTTTGCAGAAGAGGGTATTTTTTCCTTTTTTCCATGGTTGTGCTCATATGGTGGTCATAATGTGGCTAAGTTGAGAAAACATTGGGATGAGGTCACCCAAGCTTGTATATGTTCTCTTCAAATTTTTAAGCCATGAAATGGTCACAATTTTTTTCAATAATTTTGAATGTGAGAGAGATGGGGTTTTGGTAGCCATGAAAAAAGCATGGAAACACTTTCACGATTTCATGCCTTGTTCTAACCACTAGTATGAGGCCATGGTTGCCTTGAAATTTCCCATTGATCCAAGTGGATATCGGTGACCACCCAACTATTCCAACTGGCTCATTTTAGTAGTTTCAGTTTGGCAGTTTTGTTTCTAGATTTTCGAGTTCCAAACTTCCGAGACCATTTTGAGGCCCTAAACAATGTTTTTAGAGCTCGTCATTGTCATATTGTAGATGAGAGCTCACCATGGTTAGATTGTAGATGAATTCATAGTCTAATAGAAAAATGTGTATTCCTCAGATAGACCTTTCCAACGAGCTATCGTGCACCCCAAATGGAGATCGTATGCCAAAGTTATGCCCTTGGGAAGTTGATACACCAAACCACCCAAAATGGGGTCCACAAAACTGTTGGATTTTCATCTTCTGGGGATAGGGTTTTGGATTTTATTTGTGTTAAAAATGCCTTTAGAGCCTCATTATAAACCATCTTCTTGTGAATGTGAGTAGTAGACACATCTCTTCTTAGAGATAAGCTTCCACCATTCTAGTGAATCTTTCACTCTATATTTTTTACAGTCTTTGTACATTTTCGCTCATTAATAGAAAATTGTGTATTATTGTATCT
>JZKD02S2362109.1:351913-371068 GCA_000966675.3 Picea glauca | reverse complement strand
GGCCCAACACTCATCTTAGACTTTTCATAACTCAATCTAAATCATATATGTAAGTCTTCTTTCTTTTACAGTATGTAGAAGGTAAAAGTAGAGTTAGTGGGGTAGATAGTTTTCTAAGGGAATGACTAAATTCTAATGAGTAGACCAAGTATAAATTCAAAGGTTATTAAATAAGTGCCACTACAGTGGCAAAGTCCCTGTCGATATGCCATTTGCAATATGTTGGATGAAGAATGATATATCGAGTTTCTTAAAATTGTACATTAGCGAAGGGTTGATCGTTCGATGGCCAATGTGCCCATGACTGAAGATCCTAAGATGACGCCACCCAAGAAATGGACATTGTACATGTGACAGTACCTGGATGGATCAGGTGTGCTGACATGCATACCACGTCAGTGCACCTGGGAGGTCCACGTGTGAAGACCTATTTGTGCCACATATCATGGTGGTTTGTCAGTTTAAGAGGATGGTTCGTGATGTGAATTCAGTGCCACATGTCAGTAAAAGTGGCAGTGTTAGCCCACATTCCTGGTGTCTTAGGTGGTGATTATCTTGGGATACCAGAATCACGGGGTTTTGGTATGTATGAGTGCAAGATTATTCTTGGAAGGCTAGTGCCCAATGGGTCAGTAGCGGCTGTGGCCCAGATATGGTTTCGCTGGTGGGACAACATCCATGTTATGAGAAATGTTCCCAGGCATGGTTCCAGTCAATATAAGCATAATGACAATGCCATGTGTCGAGGTGGCTTGGTGTGCGATTAGCGTAATTGGCATTGCTTGAACAAGTGTCCCATATGAGGATAGTTGGCGACAATTCTGAACTGTGACGTGTCCAAAGTTTATTTGAAAAGAGGGTAAAGATCAGAAGTTGTGGTTTATCTAGGGTTTACGAAGATTTCAAGTATTGTGCAAGATATAGCTGCAACGTTGCAGGCCGAGTCATTTTACGAACCAATTTCATGTAAAGGTAACTGGAATTGGATTAAGTGTTTTTTTTTTGCGTTATTAAAATGGAATTTTTGAAACAGAGTAAAAGTAAGAAAAAATTAAATGTGGAGGAAGAGGATTTAGTGGAAAAATACAAGGATATCTTTGATCTGGTCCTGTCTTTTGATTCTTTAGACCTATACAAGGATGTTATGTATAATTATAGAGATATAGCCGATCATTATCATGCGTGGGAATCCAATTTAGCAAAATTGTGGTTCCCCAAGTCTACGACTTTCTCGAGTTCGTGGTCTGGTGTGCATCTACGTATATTCCCTCTAAAAGAGATATAATTTCCACAAATGGGTCTGTGCTCATTGAAGTGACAGACGAATCCATTGTTGAAATGTTAAGGTGGCCATTAGACCCTGAGAGTGAAGTGCTAAATGAATTTGTATTAGCCAAATGTTTCAGAGAGTTGAAACCTCATGATAGAGTGGTTCTATTACAGTCTTATCTGTGCAGAAATGTTGATGTTCCTGTGGATAATGTTATTCTTAAATCTAGTCTATTTCTTGAAATTCCAAGAAAAAATATTTCCATGATCTGTGCAATTTTGGGAAAAGATAAGGACCTTGTGGTTGATGAGTTTGTGCTAGGGATTATGGCTTCAATTTGTGTATTTGCAGCTAAACTATTGATCAAATTCAATTACGGTCAATTTTTAGTTGATCAAATTCATTATCAATTGTCAAAATTTGAGTCTCTTAGAAGTTTCAGATACCAGTATTACATGGTTCATTTGTTCTTATTTTTTCAAGCCACTCATTTTGCATCCCTTGGATAAAGAGTTAAATATGAGATTGGTAACCCAGTGTTAGTGATTCATTGGACTAGTCTGATTAAAAACAAGTGTCTGAATGTTGGATTCTCAGATTGTATTGACCTATTTATGTCCAAATCTTACGAGGTGATATATAGTGAAATCCCCCCCAGAATTTTCCCAGAATGAAAAAAATTATTACAGCTTAGCCTGATAAGAGAGTAGGAGACTAGTATATATTTGAGAATTACACTAAAATCAAAGTCCATGGCTGTGAACTTCGACCTTTCCTTTTACCCATTTTCTTGACTCCTGAAATATTTTCACTTGAATACATTAGACAAAGATTGAATTCAGATGATGTCCATTTGTGTCAAGAAAGTGTAAGGCTACTTTCAAATCAAAAAAAGAGATAAGACCTTTTATTGTGAATTCCATATTAGCATTGCGGGTAGTAGCAAAGGTTCTGTCAGATATGGGATTTCAAGAAGGAGAAACATGGGTATATGACCCTTATGCTTTGATTTCATCAAAGAGGACTTCACATGGTTAGACTATGTTGGCACACAGAGGCAGACCCAGGGTTCAACGCTTCAACAACGCACCAACAAAACCCTAACTATAGGCCCTTTCGGAAACACCTGCGAAGCAGAGGAAGTCTCACCCGAGGTAGAGGCAGGGGTAGTTGCAGGACTCAGATGTCTACAACCTTAGCTAGGACACAGATCTGTGATTATAACACCTTAACAGAGCACTTAGTAGTCATTATTCATCAGTATTTAACCTTAGTTCACAATGCAGATAAACCCTAATTACAGACAAGCACAGTATTCATTCAGATCTAATATATTCAAGCACTAAGAGCATCAACGTAGATAAGATCTAGCATCTTATTCACATCATTAGGCACTAAGCTATCATACTCATCTATGCACATATTATTACACTAAGCATAAATCATATGAACAATACAACATTCACAATGCACAAAGAAACCATAATGCACACAACAACCACAACACAGGATATACGTGGTTCACCCCCAGCCTAGGGCTACATCCACCAACTCTTCTTCTTTTTATTGTCTTCCGTCAATCTTCTACATGCACAAAGCCATAATATCCTACTTTGCATAGGACAGGATATCTACACGCACTTCACTAGATCCTCCTTCCCCGAGCTAGGTCAAAACACAAATCCTTTACACAGTCTCTTACAGTCACTTGCACTTAGCCTTACAAGTCTCACACAGTATGCACAAAGCATTTACAATTATCACTTTCACTTATCACCTAGCATGGCACCTACACACCATTGCTTGCATCGTCGAGCTATCTATTTATACATTACAAAAAGGGCCTAAACATGGGTAAACCCATGGGCCGACATCCCCATACCCGTTACATAAGCCCAAAACCCAAAAATCCCTAAACAAGGGACCGAGATCCCACGATCTCTGATTCAACTTGCGCTCCACCTTCGACAGCCTGTCGAAGTCCCAAAATAGGTCAAACATGACCAAGGATCCTCAAAACTTTGTCAAGGGCCAACAGGCCCCCAACACTCGCTTGTGACTCATCCTGAGTCACTCTGATCTGTGTAGCTCTACCTCAAAAGTATCAAGCTTGGCTCGAGTTGCTTCGACATGTTGTTGCACCAAGGCCTCCTACTCGGCGAACTCTTGAATAACTACTTCGTTGATAGGTCCCTCTAAGCATTGTTCGACTGCAGTGACTACTTCTTCCAATTTTTCTCCTCGGCCTTCAATCTCTTCAAACAGTTGGCAAGCTTCGTCCTAAATTGGTTGGAGCCTCTGAGTCACTTCCATGACTCTGCTTTGTATGGTGTGGACATGTTGTTGAGCAGTGTGTTGTTCCTAGGATCGCTTCATCCTCTCGACTGCTGGCAGAGGTTTCAATTATGCCTGTACTGTCATTGCTTGTTGCTTTGCCTCCTGGAGTTGTGACTCCAGTGTATTCATTTCAGGGTCTTCAGAAAGTCACTCATAAGTCTACACACTTCTACTGCTAAGTTGTTTACACTCCGAAGCTAAGGCTTTGATTCTCTCAACTGCACTCCAGGCAATGGATTCTCTTTGGTCTCGTACGTCTTGTGGATTGTTTGGCACTATTTGTAGCTCTAGGTCTGTTATTCTCTGTTGAAGCTATTGGATGGCTTAAGCAAGCTGTGCTAATTGATGCTCTATTGGTTCTTCCTCTTTTTTCTCTAAGCTTGTCATAGAGCGAAGTGCTCTGCTGATTGTTTCTTTTACTCCAACCTGCTCCATGAGAAACTATTCTTTCTCTTGATGGATATGCACTCTCTCGACTTCGAACTTGTTTTGGAGGTCATCCTTCTCTTGTTGCAGAACTTGGCATTGCTCTACCACTTCCTCCTGTGCTTGATTCAAGGCCACTGTGGCCTGTTCTTTTTCTTCTTATGTGTGACGAAGACAAGCTTCAGTTGCATCAACTATTCTACAGAGTTGGGTAGGCTCATCTCTCAATTATGGTTCTTCTGATGGCGGGGGCGAAGTGGACACTATGCGGTTGGAGTGAAGGGCCTGTTGTACCCCTCTGAGTTTTTCCTCAATTCTATCATACATGGATTCTTGTTTGGCTTCAGTGTTTTGCAAGAGGTCCTGTGATGCATCTGATACAAATGCGATGATGAAGTCAAATTCATCGAGCATGAGTACAGTCTGTAGCTTAGTCTTAGTAGCTTTGGACTTCTTCCGGGAAGTAGGTTTCGCAGGGGAAACCTTCCTTTTCTTGGAGGGATCTGCCTCATCAACAGGATCCCTAGGCGGTGTTACTTCACCTTGCTTATGTTGATATTATTTTCCATTGGTCTCTTCTTTATCTACTTCGTCATCACCTCCTTGTCCAGGTGATTCCAAAGTAGTTTCTTATGTCGCACTGCTCAGGTTTTGTACCTCTTCGGTCTTCTTCCTTATGCTAGTTCTAGGTGTGTTTTGTTCTTCACGAGTGGCCTCCAGGTTGTCGATTAGTTTGGGGTCGGACAATTCTGTGGGGTCAACAGCGATAAGGAGCTCTGCAGGCCAGTCCTTGGTTATCTCTTCTAGGTCTTCCTCTATGAGCTTATAGTATGATTGAATCTCTTCTTTACTTCCATCTGCGCACGTAGTGATGTAGATAAAGTGTCGATCTATATGGAAATTCATAAGGGGTCTGAATCGGTGTAGGGCAGTGAGCGGCTCAAATGGCTCAATGTCAGGGAAGGTCACACCTTCTGGCATCTCCCAAGTAGTAAACACGATGAGGATCAGTAGCCAGCTAAAATGGAATTCATAGCCTTGATCCTGAGTTTCGCGGCAATCCAATTCTAACTGGTTGACTAGGTACTTCGCCCAGTTCATCTGTAGTCCTTCCACGCATTTTCCAGCAAGGTCAACAACGAACCCTGTGACCTGCATGGGTCTGTTCTTTCTCACTAGATTTCTTGAGATCAACTGGCAGGCCAGGCGTACTGCACCATTCTAGATGGAAGATACCTTGTAGCCTCGCATCCCCTTTTATACATCACCATAGATATCTTTAATCCTCTGTGCCAGGGCGTGGTCTAGAGCCTTCCCTGGGTAGAAGTCTTGCGAGTCAAGTCCCTGCATGCTCAATCTGGTGATCCTATGGATCAACACCGAGTCGACGATGATGCATCTATCTAGCCATAGATAACCGCCATGGAAGCACGACAGCAGGATCTTAACTCACGCATTAACCTCCCGGTGCCTTCCAAAATGCGGTATCTTCATTACGTTCAGGACAATGGGCTGAGCGAGGTCCATAGTCCATGGTTGGGGGATTATCCTCAACTTCTTCCCCTTCGTCCTAGTCAAGTACCTGTAAGGAGCGTGCATGTTGTAGTTCTTGCGATCCCCTAGGTTGAAGTCATTGAATTTTAATGCCATGATCTTATCCAGTTGCGGTCGAACTGTACATATCCCCTTCGGGAGGTATGCAGTAACTAAGGTGTAATCGAAGTCTTTGGGGACACTGTCATGACTCACCATGTTGACCAGAGATGGGATATAGTCGGGATTAGCTTTGCATTCGCCAATTCATCTCGATGCTTGGTTCTTTTCTCGGATGCAGGTTGGAATGGTCTAGATCCATGAGTAGTCGATGGAGAGGCTTGCACTCCTCTCGACGAGAAGCTTGAATTCCCGTGGACATTACTTTTTCATCCATTAAATCGATTAGAACTTCTTCAACCGACTTCTCTACAGCACTAAGTTCGTCCGACATGCACGTTCAAGATCGGATGACTCAGGTTGATGAATGAATGCTCAATGCAATAGAACAGGTGTCGATCTCAGTAAACACAGTGCGATAGCAATGAGTTCTTCTGTTGTCTTGGATACAATTCACAAAATTGTTATCGATGCAACAATCGACGGACTAAGTATATAGCGAGGTAACATATCTCTCCAATGGGCGAAAAGACTTCATCAATGCAGTTCTGACTATTACGACGCGGTCCCAACGGTCCGATTGTGAGATTTCTGGTCATAATTGTTGTTCTAACCGTTCAGAAGCGTCGATCTAATAGTCATAATGAATCCAATGGTTATATTTCTCCACCATGGCGAAGTGTCATGTTGCACTATTATGATATCCCGACAAAGTTCCAATTGTGCAAACCTTCCTTCTACGAAGTTCCCTCTGGAACCTCCTGTAATTTTTCTAGCTTTGCTCTCTTCTTACTGAGGTTTCTAGTCTTCTTCCTTGTGATCTACGTATTGGTATTCCTATTTCCATTCTAATTCTTATCTGTACTCAACATAGTAACTTCACATTGATGAGATTCTGTCATAGGGTTAGATAGTAGTAGTTCTTCTTTGTCTGAGGTAGGTGCTCTACTCTTTTGTACAGACAAATATTGTAATTCTTCCTGGGTTCTTTCATCTTTGACATCCATATTGTTGGTCCTCGGTAGCTTCGATTGGTCCTCTTGTTCTTTCAGTAAGTGTGTTATCCTCTTAGTCATTAAGTCTCTTAGTTCTTGCTTCTTTTGTTTTAGGGCTTCCTCTTATTTTCTTTTGGTTTGATCCTTCCTAATCCAAGTTTTTCCTAGTAACATAGCAAATGGGGTGATGCTCTCAATAAATTTAACAACCTCAAAATCTTCCTCTGTCGAAGTTCCATGAGCACTCATAGATATCTGGGTAAGCCTTCCACATAGGGTTATCAACTTTCCTCTAAGTAATCTTATTCCTCCTAATGAAGGAATCATAGCAGGTTTTCCTAAAATTTCCTAGGTTATTTCTATCATGATATTCACCTGTGTTTCCTCATCTAGAATACAGTCAATGTCGAAGTCTCATATTCTTGTTTCTATGCACTTTTTTTCTTTGAAGATCTCTGATAAGTTGATATTTCTGTGATCATTCAGGGTTTATTTCATTTGTAGTAATACATTCTCTGATTCTTTCTGAGGTTATACCATGGTCTCCGTTCCTTGATATTCCTTAGGGTTTTCTTGTCTCATATTCATTCTGTCAAGCTTAGCAATCATTCTAGGCAATCCAAAACTTCATGATCCGTGGCTTTACAACAAAGACAACTCGGTATTCTACCAGGGCATTCCTTAGCAAGATGCCTCGGTCTTCTGCAACTGTAACAAAGGGTTAATCCTATTTTTCTTTTAAATGATCCCCAACCTTTCCTGTACTGCACACTAGGATCATAGTAGTTAACCTGCAAAAAATTCTTTCTAGGATCCTGCATCCATTTGTTAGTCCAAACATTCTTTTTATGCATAGGGGTAACATATCTTTCACTATTCTTACTAGATCTACTCATATCAAATCCTCTTTCTTCTAGTTGTGCCCTAGTTTTCAAGCTAGGACAAAATTTATCAAACATACCTAGATCCATACTTTTGAAACAAAAATTTCCATTTATCTTACCTTTTCAATAAATAAAATTCCACTGTTCTTACCTTTATCAGAGCACAAAGCTTCAATATCTTACCTCTTTTCTTCATATCTGGCTTCTCTTCTTAGCACAGAGCTTTACAAGTCGAGTAGAATAATGCGCACTAGGGCAAAAAATCTACGCACAGAGCTTTCTTTTTTCTTCAGTTCCCAGCAATCACAGTTTCAAATCCTGACAACATAACCATTTGTTGGCACACAGGGGCAGACCCAGGGTTCAACACTTCAACAACGCACCAACAAAACCCTAACTATCGACCCTTTCGGCAACACCTGCAAAGAAGATGAAGTCTCACCCGAGGTAGAGGTAGGGGTGGTTGCAGGACTCAGAGGTATGCAACCTTAGTTGAGACACGGATCTGTGATTATAACACCTTAACAGAGCACTTAGCAGTCATTATTCATCAATATTTAACCTTAGTTCACAATGCAGATGAACCCTAATTACAGAGCAACGCAGTATTCATCCAGATCTAAAATATTTAAGCACTAATCACATCAACGTAGATCAGATCTAGCATCTTATTCACATCATTAGGCACTAAGCTATCATACTCATATAAACACATATTATTACACTAAGCATAAATCATATGAACAATAAAACATTCACAATGCACAAAGAAACCACAACACAGGATATACGTGGTTCACCCCCAGACTGGGGCTACATCCACCAACTCTTCATCTTTTTATTGTCTTCCGTCAATCTTCTACATGCACAGAGCCACAAGATCCTACTCTGCATAGGACAGGAGATCTGTGTGCACTTCTCGAGATCCTCCTTCCCTGAGCTAAGTCACAGCACAAAGCCTTTACACATTCTCTTATAGTCACTTGCACTTAGCCTTACAAGTCTCACACAATATGCACAAAGCATTTACAGTTATCACTTGCACTTAGCACCTAACATGGCACCTACACACCACTGCTTACATCACCGAGCTATCTATTTATACATTACAAAAATGGCCTAAACATGGGTAAACCCATGGGCCGACATCTCCATACCTGTTACATAATCCCAAAACCCAAAAATCCCTAAACAAGGGGCCGAGATCCCACGATCTCCACTTCGACTTGTGCTCCGTCTTCGACAACCTGTCGAAGTCCCAAAATAGGTCAAACATGACCAAGGATCCTCAAAACTTGGTCAAGGGCCAACTGACTCCTTCTCATCATGAGAGAAAAGAAGAGGTGGAGCTACTAGCAAACTAGAGCAGTTGGAAAGATGTGAAAAATATCTTACAAGTCCATGGTAAAATACCAGTAAGTCCAATAACAAAGACTCCCAAGAAGTTTGAGTGGATATTGAAGAGAAAGAATACAAATTAAAGTTCAAAGGATTTAGAAACAAATGAATACAAGTCAAAAAAAAAAGGCAAGAGACAGAGGTATTTGACAAAGAGGAAGAGAAAGAATTACAGGAAGAAGTAGTGCCAGTGGACAAAGAATCTATTGTAGTTGTGGAAGTTTAATCATCATAGAAGGTTAACAGTACAGAGGGTCATAATGAAACAATGTCTTTGACTACAGATCAATCAAAGCATATTGATTTTTTTAATCAATCTGAGGATATCACGAAAATGAGTTCAAAGATGAGGAAAAACATTATACCCAAAATCTTTGATCAAGGAGGATCGCACACAAGGATGCTCTATGTTGTTGACTATAAAAATTTTAGGTTGAATATATCAGTGATGAAGCCAAAAGAGCAGAAGAAAGTGACAAAGGTGCCTATTGATCTCAATGCAGTGCATCCATTGGATAAAATGGATCTTCATAGACAAACTAGAGATATGTTGAATAGAGATGCGATGATTGTCAAATTGGGAATAAAGAAGTTGGAAGTTGTACATGAAAATCTTAGAAAGCAACTTAAAAATGAGAAATTGGCAAATAGAACCAGGAAAATAAGAGTGGAGGAATTAGAACAATGGGTAATGGACTTGGGATTCAATCCATATGATGTGGCATCTGTGCAATCCCTAGTGAAAACTAAAGAAACACAAATCCAAACACTAAAAAGCAGGCTTAAAATCCCTAGAATCGAACATGTACAGACTCTAGAGTTGCAGGATATGCAAGCAGAAAATGATGAATTCATGAAGATAATGGTGCAAACGGAAGAGGAGATGGAGTTGCAACAAAATTAGATTAAAATTTTAAAGGGAGGATGTACTTCATCATGTGCATTAACACCAGTAGATGCAAGAGATGGATTGTCAAAAGCACTAACAAACTTGGATCTAAAGGAAGCTGAAATTGAAAAATTGAAGAGAATAATTGCAACACGGGATGAGGAAATGAAGGAGAAGGATAAATTCATCGCAGAATATGAAAAGCTAAAAGTTCAGATGCTTATAGACATTGAACAATTGAAGAAAAAAATATGTGGAAATTGTTATTTGGTAGGGGCTAGACACATTATCTGGAATGAAATCATAAATGAAGTTGCCAAGATATGGGATTATTTCAGGATAATTGATGATGAAATGCTATTAACAAATGAAGCAGATGAAGTTATAAAGAAATCATTTCAGGAATTAGGAACTCAAGCAGAGGTTGTTAGCCAAATTATTAAGTTCCTAAATTCTAATTCCAATGAAACATTAATAAGCAAAGGTGTGAAAGACAAAACCACAATGGTTATGGAGGCCGAAAATATTTTTACAAAAAGGAATCTGTTGCATATTGCCGAGAAGAAATGCACAATAGTGAAGGAAAACATTGGCTCTTTCAAAAATAGATTTGAAAACATAGTCAAGTTGGGGTTACCTTCAACTTTAAATGACAAAGGAAGGCTCTTATCAAGTGAAAGTTACAGAAAAAGTTTGTTCGTAGCGAGACAAAACGAGACAAAGTTCCAAGGTATGGATGACAATTTAAGAGGGAAAACTAATGTGGATGTGCTGAGACATGATTTCTATGTTTTGTGAGAAATTTAAAATCTATTTTCAAATCCTCCTACATATGAGAGATACACTGAGCTAGATATTGCATGAGACAAATGAGGTCATACCAGTATCCATCAAGGGAAACATGGAGACTTCTTATCCAGTAGTTAAAAGAATGACTTCATGTTTTGCAAGGAGTTGTTTTTCATTTTGTTATAATTCTTCCATTTAGACAAAATGTTCATAGACATATTTTTGTACAAGTTTTGTTCAAAGAAATTAGAATTTTTGCTTCATGAAGTAATGAAAAAATATGATGGGAAGGAAGAAGGCGTTTGTAAGTTGCATTTAGTTAAATGTAATATGTAGATGTTAATATTTTTTCCAACCCATTTAGTCAATTCTAGTTAAAGTTAGTTGTACATTTGCTTAGTTACTGGCATTATTAGTTTGATTGGAGATGCATTGGATCGTGACTATATGGTTGTATTTATTTAATTGTTAGATAATTGGCATATCCATATCCATAAATGTAAATTAGAATTATGCATATCACTAATGGGCACAACAAACAGTTGTTGAACATGTATCAATATAGAAACTGATGTGCAATTCCACATTATCCGTGTTCAAGTTTATTTAAAGAGTGAACAATAAGATTTTCTGAAAATTCTAAGAAGACTGCATAAACGCAGAACATAAAGCTTATGTTCATAAATAAACCACAGAAAAAGAGAACAATGGTTTTCCAAAATTAAAATCTCACTAGTGTTTAATAATAGTACTAAGAGAAATAAAACATGTTGTAAGTGTTGAAATTACAAGTTTTGAAAACTTAAAACATAAAGGCTTTTACAACAATGCAGATAGCATTTTCTCTGGAAACTCCAATCTTGCTTTTTTGTATAGAATTACGATAAATAGGAGAGTACATGAAAAATTATGTAACATATTTCTTGCTTGGGTGGAATCAATAGGTGTAGCTATCTGAAATTGACTTGATAAATAATATCAAGCAGAGATATTCTAGGGAAGTCCAGTAGCACCTGTGCTGACTTTTTCCAATTGCATTTGTGCCTACTTTTTCCATAAGGAAACTCTTTGTAATATGGTTGCAATTAATGAAGGCTAGAAATTTTCCTTGTTTAATTTGCATCAATAGATTTTCCTAGAAGCTTCCTCTTGTTTCCTTGAAAACTTGGACAAGAAACTCTCAATTGTTTTTGAACATTGTGCTCGACGATTGACTAACTATTGAACACTTTTGACGTTCCAGAAATTCAAACTATTGATATTGTTTGACCTTGGTTCTATTTGCTCATGTAGATTTGAAAGAAAATTTGATAATGGAATTGATTTTCCAAGAAATTGCACATGGGGCAGTTCATATTCTTCAATGATATCCATTTTCAAATTCCATAAGACTGAGCAATTTTTACTTATTTATTCAATGAGATTGTGTGAAAACAAACAAGTTGTTTCCCAAGAATCTAGGGAAGTTTGTATTTGAATTTTTTCTTCTTCAAACATTTTGGTGTATTCTGGTGGTAAAGTGTTGGTGTGTGCCTCCCATAATTTCAAATTATAAATAGCTTGTAGATATTTTTTGTTTTTACATTGTGACTAAGACTCATCAAAAAACTACAGGATTTGTTCATGTTGTTCTTTAATCAAATACAATCTTGAATAGAACAATACTTGTGAAGATGATAATTTAGCATTAAGTTGTATTGATTCTTTGCTTAGGGGTTTTGAACTTTGATTCCTTATTTTGGCCTCTTCTAGTTCGACAGTCAACGTATCTATTTGATTCTCATAGTCTTTGTTGATTTTCTCTCTCTCTGCAACAAATGTTGCCAGGTCTATGTCATGTTCAATTTTAATTGCATCCATTTTTGCTGTCAGCTTTGCAATGATATTTTGAGAAATATTTTTTTCTTTTGTGATGGCCTTGACATGAGTTTCATGTTTTTGTTTCCAATTGTGTTCTTATATCCTTTGTTACTCTAGAAGTTTCTTTACTTTGTTCTTCTCTTTCCTTAGCTAATTAGTTATTCTTGTAATAGACCATTTATTGGCAGTTGGAAAATCCCCCAAGGCATCAATAGCTTCCTCTGCAGATTATTCATCGTCCAAATGTGCAACACTCCATAATTTAGTTACTTCTTGTGTGATTTATTCATGGTGGTTCATTTTCCTCTTTTTGGACCTTCTCTTTTCTATAGTTTTGGTTTTGTCATCAAAGACAAAATTGTCTAAATATAGAACAATATCTTCTATAGGATAAATGATGTAAAGATTGAAAGAAATGGTAACTAGGCTTCCTGGAATTGAATTTATGGGAGTAGTATTGATAGGATCAGTAATATGGACAAGTGTTGTCTGTGAGAAGTTGATGTTTGTGTTGGTTTTCATCTTTGTGTTTGTCTCAACCACTTTCTCAAGAGTCTGGGTATTTTCTCTAATCGAGTCTTCTTTTCCTGGTACAATATTTTCTTGTGAAGGTTTTTGAAATTTTGTTTCTGCTAAAGAAGCACCAGAAGTTGGTTATGTTTCATTTTTATCCTCTCCAATTTCCTCAACTTCTACAATTCCTTGTATTCTATTCGTTTCCTTGAGGAAATATTTTTCCTGGTAAGTTGTCATTCAATAAAGTGCAATAATTTATCATTATTTCTTATGGCATCGATTCTTTGTCTTACTTCATGGAAGTGCATTGCCCCCTGAAAAACAATGTCAAAAGGACAATGTTCGTGAATATATGTTTTTCTTTTCACCACAACACATTGTTTTCTAATAACCTCTGTTGGATCATGTCTCTTAAAGTCACCATGGGCCAACTAGATTCGATGCAGTGAGTCAATCTCTTTTTGAGCATATTTTGGATTTGACAAGGTATAAATACCTAGTGAAATTGGGAAATTAAGCCATTGATTTTTCAAATTTTTAGCCAAAGTGACTGCAATTTTGACAGTGACAATGTGGTATGCAATTTCTTTTAATGCTAGCATGTCTAGGACATATCGGAGCAAGAGATGAGAGGGGCCTTCACAACCAAAGATCCTAATGTATGAAAATTCTTCATCTTTAAACCAATCACCTGTTTCTTTTATGGCATTCATAGCGTCTTGATTGAATCTTGGGGTTGGCAGGTTTTTCAAAAGTAGATGCAATGGGACCATGAAACAATTACAAATATCATAGAAATGATTTTTGCAATTGATTGCCCACATTTTAGAACAATATAAATGAATTGGTTTCTCAGCGGGAGACCAGTTCTAAGCTAAAATAGGGAAAGGGGTTATTGCACAAATGGAAGCTACCAAATAGGAAAACATAAAAAAACCCTGGATAGTATCCTGGAGGAGATTGTTGATACTTTTGCACTTCTTGTTTAAGATTGGCAAAAATTATATGGGCCCAATTGAAAATCTTTCCTACAAGAACTTGATGGATGATAGGGACCCAAGCCAACTTGAATATGGAGGGATTTTTCTCACCATATTGACGACAAAGCATTATTGCAACTAACATTGGGGCTTTCTTCAGTCTAGTAATAGGATATATTTTGTCACCTATGACTTTGAAAGAATTAGGGTCATACCACCATTCTCTAATCAAATGAGTCGTTCACATTTCTTCCTTTTTGACTTTTTCCTTTATGAATTCGTTCATGAAATTGTCATCAAGCTTGTTTGTAGGTCGGCTTAACCTATATATATTATTAACATCTTCAAATATAAATGAACCAATAACTTGTCCTGATGAATTATCAATAGTACACGTAGAGATATCGGTATGGGAGATTATCCATCATACCATGTCATAATAGGGTACAATTGTTGGTCTGGTAGCAATTTTGTGAAGTTGTGATGTTTTGACATCGACCAAATCATCGACATCTGACTCATATTCGTCAGTGAAATCTCCTTATTGGAAGAATTCACAAATTTTTCTCCACTCCATATTGTTTATCATGCCATTCTTGAATGTGTTATCAGAGAAGAATGTCAAATTGAGGTTATTTTCAATGTCGTCTTCATTGTCAGTTGCCTGCTTTGATTTTCTTTTTCGGGTCATTTTTCTCTACAAATTCCTGCAACTAATCGACAAAGTGTTAGATCCAATCTCATAGAAAATTATTTGAATTAATACTTATGGATTTAAGCAATGAGAATTTCTTAACAATTCAAACCATCCCTTAGTTTTTTTATGTGAATATTTCTCAGGGTAAATGCGTTAAATCTTGGCACTAAGTTCTTCATTAATTATCATTAAATGTCCATAAATTCATCATAGAGTTGTAATGGGGGACAAGACAGTTACAGTTGTCTTAAATTTCATCTGTCCAAAGACAACATATTTAGCCAACGAATTTTATTTTCAAGTGAGCCAGAAATTTTGTCCATTGGATCGTTGGATGCTTGAATGCTAACCATTGATCATAGGTTACTATTGGGAAACAAGAAAGAATAGTGCCTAGTCTGAATACTAGATCGACGGAACAGTGGGAAATCCCTATTGCTAATGGGTATGAAGTTCAAATCAACCGGTAGTCAGGATCAATGTTCCACGTGTCAAATCCGTCGTCTTTCCTTTTACAGAAAATTGCCAAAACTTTGTTAAGAAAGGTCAATTAGACCCCAGACCACCAACGATTTTAGTTTGCATGAAGTTGTTAGGTGGTCAGTTGTGCTTGAAAATGTTACCAATTTTTTATAAGTGAAGATTCAATATAGTAGATCGTGCTATTGAGATTTCGGGCACCCGATGTATTAGAATTTACTTTGCAACACACTCTGAATTTTTTCTGATATGATAGAATCTTGAGGGTCCAAACAGGTGTTAATGATTTGATTTTAAATCCTATCGGTAATTGCTATTGTTGTGCAATGTACATTGCAGGAAATCAAGCAATAAAAAATATTTTATATGAATCATATTTTCTCTTGCCACTCAGAAAGGAGGTTGATTGATGCATTACGAAGGGGTTTAAACCCTATGTGTACAAATATTGTCGAGTTCATGGATCTGAATATATGTATTTTCCTTGAGGAGAGAGATCTCGATGAAGTCGAGAAATGGATTTTGCAAGTCCTCGGGAGAGAATCCATATTCTAGCGAGGGAGAAGATCAATCATCGATAATGATAGGATCGATCGTGATCCAACACTAAATGTTATTGTAAATCAATAGATTAGACTGGGAAAGAATCTCAAAGGCCCAATGTTTGAAGGTTGGTGTCCCGGTGCTCTGATGTCCTAGTAACTCGGTGCGGCGACATCCAGTCTATCTATATCGACCTATCGACCCTAGTGAATTATTGATACCATGTGAAAGGTGGTACCCCGGTGCCGACAACCCTATATTTCGACACCCCAGGATCACGGTTCCCTACTGAATAGTTTTGTCATAACTATTGTTGTAGGTGAAGCATGTCCTTTGGACTGAAACAAATCTCCCCACAACATTTTTTATGAAGAAGATATGTGGGATGGCTACTCTCTTAAAATACAAATATCAATCGAGTTGTTAAATTTTGAGGATCACTCCATCCTTGTTGTGATCGATTACTCTCTATGGATTCGTAAATACTCGTGCTATCTTTCTGAGAGGTTGTGGTGTAACAAGATTTTCAAGTGTGGATTTCTCTTTAAATGGAAGAATCATAGAATAAAGGATTTGGACATTAAATTCGTTCTCCCTGGTTTTCTAGATATGCAACGACTCTTGAGTAAGCTCTTATATTGCACTCCTCAAGGAATCCACCTAGAAATGAACTCTCTAATTCGTCACGCCCTAGAGTTACACCTAAAGGAAGGCCAAGAGATCTATGGGACAATTCACCATTTCATACGCAAGCCAATAGGTTCCTTCTCAATAATGTCCATACACAATGTTCTTCCACTTACCAATATATATAAACTATTATGTTGTCGGTTCAACAAACATTTGGAGTTCCATTTGAGATGGAAGGTATCATTATCCTTGTATAAACCTCATTTTGATATCAATATTGCAATCGTTATTAATCACTAACATTAAATGTTGTTCTGGATGTAGAAGTTGAGGAAATTCCAACTTACAGTGGACTTAGATAAGGGGAATTCTTGGTACTGCTCTTGGCCCGTCACTGAACATCGGTAGTCGCTTAATCATCGAATATTCATGTCAAATATTATCGAACCATGGAAAATATTATAAAATTATTTTTTGAAGGAATTATCTCTAATGTTCTAGGTTGTTCAAGAAATACAATATACCGACTATGACGTTACGGTTAAGGTAGAATATGGCTCAGTTTATGATGTCACAGACCCCCTACTCTCGGGTCGAGATCCACACAGGATCGATCTTCTTCGAATCCGCAAAACTGAAATAGTTCTTTCGGGCCCTCACTAGAACCCCACGAATCCGATCCACAAGTCCTTCGGAAACCCCACCTGTGCGAACAAGCACTAGGCGCGAGATTCACCTCCACGCAACCACGTCGTTGTGGTTGTATCGGGATTTCAGTAACCGGGAGTTTGAAACACAGCAGCCCAAACCACTAGTCACTCCATTCCCCGAATTCTCGAAATGGCTCAATGTCGAAATGGGCTCAGATCTTTTCGGGATTTTGTGAACCGGGAGTTCACGATGCAGTGACTCCAAAATATCTCCTCCTCTACTTCTCAAACCCCAAAATGCCAAAATGCCAAAATGGGCTCAACGAATCTGGCTCGTGCTATTTCCTCCGAATGTTTTTGGGGCTTCGCGATTTTGCGAATAGGGACTCCACATCTCCCGACTCCTGGCCTCTCGACCAACCGGGTCCCGAAATGCCGAAATCTACTTGACCATGGTTCACTTTTTCAGGATTTCAGAATTCACAATCCCGCAATTTCGGCTACAGATAGTTCTTGGTCCTTCGATCTCCTAGACCCCGAAATGCTGAAATGCCAAAATGGCTACTTCCTCCGGGACCACACCCTGCTCCAAGAACACATCGCGTTTCGCGACTTCGGGGTTTTCAATGCAAAGTGCCTCCGCTCCTTGTCATTGGGATTGCTGAAATTCTGAACCCCGAAATACCGAAATGCCGAAATGCTAAAAGGTACTCAGCCTTAACCTTCTCACAGATCTATGAGATCCGACGGTCCATGGGATTTTCATCACTTCTCCATGAAGAGTTTGCACCGTCTGGTTCAACTCTTCTCTTGCATGACCTCCCAGAGGTTAAACTATGTGTGCCTTCCTCCAGATACGATGGCTATCGATCCTTTGCACTAGATCTGACGACCCAGATTTGTTTCTCTTCCTTTTGCGCTTTCCTGCATGCGTCTGGACGTAGGCTTCAACGAACTAGATCTCACCTCTCCAGCTGATCTAACAACGGTTGTGCTCTACCTTGAGCATGCCCTTCTTCCCTTCCCTTGGAAGATTTCTTGCTCCAAAAGGCCTCGGCCTTTGATTCCTCTGCGAGCTTAATTCCTTGGATATCGCCTATGTTCTAGGGACACTATCCCTCCTGAGCTTTGTTCACTCTGAAACCTCAAAAGGTTTCACGACCTCTGCACTCCTTGCAGGGTCCCTGTGCACAACTGTATTATCCATTCTGAGCTTTATTTACCCGAGCCTCTAGGGGACTCGCCCTTCTGTGTCCTCAAAGGGAAATCTGGTGTCCTCCTGACGACCTTTTGCTCAAGCTCTCCTTGTTGAGCTTAACAGAGTATTCAGTAACTCTGTAAGTGTCTCTTTTTGACACTTCTCTTATCTAAAAACTCGAAAAGAGTCCTTCTGTGCACTCTATGCAACTGCTCAATGCCCTCCTGGTAGAGTTTCATAGAACTTCAGATGTTCTTTCTTCCCTGAACTTAAAATAGAGCTCCTCCTGTGCACTCCTTGCACTTGCTCGTTGCCCTCTTGGCAGAGCTCTACAGAACCTTTAGTGATTCTGTTATCTCTGTGCCTTCCTCTGCACAGTCTTACCTCCAACGTGTTCAACAACCTTCAGGTTTCTCCCTAGGTCTAATACTTCCTCTAGTGTGCCCTCCTAGCACAACTCTGTCCAAATTCCACAGAATTCATAAGTGCACTCTATGCACTGGCTCAATGCATCCTGTGCATTTGCTCAATGCCCTCCTGGCAGAGCCTTTACAGAATTCTCAGCAATTCTGCTTTTCCTCTCTGTGCTCTCCTCTGCACAGTTCTTCCTTTAGGGTGTTCAACAACCTTGAGGATTCTTCCTTGAGTTAATGACTTCAACTAGTGCGCCCTCATGGCACGTCTTTGTCTGAAATTCCACAAAATTTAGAAGTGCACTCCTGCACTGGTTTTCAGAGATCGCAGTACTCTGTCATGCACTCTTGCATGAAACCACAAAGAACCCAAACCTGAAAATCAAAGAACTCAACAGATAGGAAAATTTATCTATCCCTTTAGATGGAATTTAACATACATCTACAACATATCATCAACACATAAAGACATTCATTCATGAACTCACAAACACATGAACAACAACATGTAGGAAAAACTGCTATGATTGTATTAATATGAAATGCC
>JZKD02S2362109.1:326993-338124 GCA_000966675.3 Picea glauca | reverse complement strand
GTTGTTTTTCAACATTGTTTTCTGTCATTTAAGATTACAATGGTGATTTCATGCATGTTTTCTTTTGTTGTAAAAAATTGTTGTTTTCCAGTGCTAACCAGTTACAAGTGTTTTATTTTTCGCATATACTGACATATGGTTTAATGTACAGTGCAATAAAATCTCTCTCCGCTAAACAATAAATCATCTGGCATTTGATTTGACAGAAATATATTACTACCAAACAGATGATTATACAAACAACAGTGATACAAATATCTAGTAACATTGCTCAGGGTTCTGCAATCACCCATGCATCGCAACAGCATCCAGCTGCCCATCACAACAACAAAATGAGGGCATTTGTTAGACGTATTCACAACAGTAATGTTACAGCGTCCACCGCACTAACTGCTGCTGCCATTGCTCAGGAACAACACACATTTCAAGCAATGGCGGAACCCCAGAATTTTACCAATGATAGCAATATTGTTAGATTTTGTAGAGAAGGGCGATTGACAGAGGCCATAGACATGTTGCATCGCACAGACTCTCCACTCGGCTCCAGCGCCTACATGTCTCTGTTGAAGGCTTGTTCAGACAGGAAAGCAACCACACAAGGTAAGCAAGTCCATGCCCACCTACTTATCACTGGACTAAACCAAGACATTAGTATAGAAACTAAGCTTGTGAACATGTATGCCAATTTCGGCAGTTTTCAGGATGCACGCCAAGTGTTTGACAAAATACCTCAACCAAATGTGGAGATATGTGGTGCCATTATCAAAGGATATGTCTTGGGTGAGCTTTGGCAGGAAGTTATTGAAATCTATCACCTAATGCAAAGAATAGGTGTGGAGCCACACAATTTCACCATTCCTTTACTACTCAAAGCCTGCGCCCGCCTCGCAGATCTGCAAGAAGGCAAAGATATTCATGATTATATAATCAGAAGAGGACTCGAATGGGATGGATTCGTGGGGAATTCCCTTCTGGCAATGTATGCAAAATGTGGGAGTTTAGAGGATGCACGCCAAGTGTTTGACAAAATGTCTGAAAGAGGTGTCGTGTCATGGAATGCAATGATTGCAGGTTATCTACAGAATGGAGCGTGTGACGAAGCAGTGAAGCTTTTTAATGAAATGCAAATTGCAGGCGTAAATCCGAATAGCATTACGTGGAGCACTATGGTTGCCGGGTATGCGCAGAATGGGTATTGGGATGAGGCTCTGGAATTCTTCCGTCAAATGCTACGGGCAAATGTGGAACCCATTTCAAACACGTTGGCCGGTGTTCTGTCAGCATGTGCTTACTTCAAGTCCCTGGAAAAGGGAAAAGAAGTTCATGATTATGCAGTCAAAACTGGTTTTGAGTCCGATCTTTATGTTAGGGGTACTCTCATTGACATGTATGCTAGATGTGGATGTATAGAGTTTGCAAGGCAATTGTTTGACAAAATGTCTGAGAGGAGTGTGGTCTCCTGGACTGTCATCATTGCTGGATATGTCCAGAACGGGTTTCCTAATGAAGCCCTGAAGCTCTTTAGTCAAATGAGAATGTCGGGAGTGAAGCCCAACAGTGTGACCATGGCCACTATTTTGCCACCTTGTGCTCATTTGGCAGCTCTGAAACGGGGTAAGGAGATCCATGGCTATATCATCAAATTTGGATTTGAATATGACATTTTCGCAGGGAGTGCTCTGATAGACATGTATGCCAAATGTAAAAGTATAGATTCGGCACTCCAGGTTTTTGATGAAATGTGTGCAAGAAATGTAGTCTCATGGAATGCAATGATTGCGGGATATACCCAGAATGAATATGCTACTGAGGCCTTGAAGCTCTTCCATCAAATGCATCTAACAGATGTACAACCTAGTTCTGTTACTGTTGCAACTATTCTTCCAGTATGTGGTCATTTAGCCGCTTTGCAACAGGGTAAGGAGATCCATGGTTATATAATTCGAAATGGATTTGAATTGGTAAATTTTGTGGGGAATGCATTGATAGACATGTATGCAAAATGTGGTAATGTCGAGTTAGCACGCCAACTATTTGATAAAATGTCTCCAAAAAATCAGATATCATGGACCACGATGATTGCAGGTTATGGCATGCACGGATTTGGGCAAGATGCCCTTGCATTATTTAACCAAATGAAACAGGCAGACATGAAACCAGATCACATCACGTTTGTCGCTGTCCTTTCTGCATGTAGCCATGCAGGTCTGGTGGATGAAGGATGGCAATACTTTGAGTCAATGCGTCAAGATTATGGCATTACACCCACAGTAGAGAATTACGCATGCATGGTCGACCTACTTGGCCGTGCTGGTCGCCTGAATGAGGCACGACACTTTATTGAGACTATGCCCATACAACCTAGTGCTGGTGTGTGGGGGTCTTTACTTGGTGCTTGCAGAATATATTGCCATATAGAGCTAGGAGAATATGCAGCAAGGCAGCTTTTTGAGTTGGAGCCTGAAAATTCTGGCTTTTATATACTGCTATCAAACATCTATGCCAAGGCTGGCAGGTGGGATGATGTAGCAAAGGTCAGGTCACTGATGAAAAGCAGGAACTTGACAAAGAGGCCAGGATGCACCTGGATTGAGGTCAAGAACAGGGTTCATACATTCCTTGTAGGAGATACATCGCATCCACAGTCGGAGAAAATCTATGCAATGTTGGAGAGCTTAGCTGCACAGATGGAGGATGCAGGCTATGTGCCTGACACTGGTTTTGTGTTGCATAATTTGGAGGAGGAAGATAAGGAATTCCTTCTCTGTGGTCATAGTGAGAGGCTGGCCATAGCTTTTGGGCTCATCAGCACTAGTCCCGGGACAACTTTAAGGATTGCCAAGAATCTTAGAGTATGTGGTGATTGCCACAAAGCTACAAAGTTCATCTCCAAGATTGTAGAGCGAGAAATTATTGTGAGGGATTCAAACCGTTTCCACCATTTTAAGGATGGATGCTGCTCCTGTGGGGATTACTGGTGATGATAAATAATATAAGCAATGACTTTGAGTTTAAATTGGTAGCAAGCCTTTTCATGTTCCTTGCCTTGATCTCATTGTCTGGTTCTCTGGTTCTTTAGAATGAAACCAGTGACTGACAATATTGCCATTCAAGCAGCATCAAGTGTGCTGCATTGGCAATCATGCCTACTCTAGCCAAGCAATCTCAGCTCCAGAGTCCGGACCAAAGGTATTAGCATTTGATTAGGAGAGACTCAATCTGAAGAACCGAAGTAAATATTATATTATTTTTTGAGGTTTCTCAAGCTGGTATAAGTACCCAATCAATCATCTGCGTAATCTTCAGAAATGGAAGAGAGCAAATCTTATGGAGAGGCTTTTCCATGTGCTTAAAGCTTTCAGCGCTGCCATCATTCATGGTGCATTTTGTCAATTCAGAAGGCCACCTCTTTGGTGAACTATCAGTGAATGCACCCTTGAAAATGGCTGACTCAGATTTAATCTTCCTCCTTAGTTAGGTGGCTAGAACAATAACATGAAACCACCTGAAATGTGAAATTGAAGCACTTTGTCATCCACCTGAAATGTTAACAAGAAACAAAGAAAACTCGTTCTGATAAAATAAATATTTGATTAAATTATCTGGTCTATCAGCCCTTAAAATTGTTTTGATCTGCATTGGCTCGATCTAGATGAGCTATTGTATCAGATGGTCTTGTAGGTCAATACCACCCCAGCAAGTGTTTAGTGGGGGTGTTGTATGCCATTTCTGTACGCGAATCTCAGGAGGCGAGATTTTTATACTAGGATAAAATTGTCCTAAGCTTACCACTATGATTTCCAAAATGGATATTTTGAGCAAGAGAGTTGGATGTTATAGTAAGAAATCTAGTAGCCTTAAGTATTTATACTTCGTTTGGGATTTGTTTATGTAATGAAAATGTACGAGGGATGATGGTCCGCTACATGTGTAGAGTCTGAAGTGTGAACGTGACATTCTAAAAAAGGTTCGGAGTTAAAAGGTTTGAAGGTGTACTCAAATTCTCAAAGTTTTTTATGGTCGCCATTTTAACATGTTTAAAGTTAGTATGTCCGGTTGTATATTTCTATATCACGCCATAAATTTTTTTCAATGCAATTTTGAACAATAATTGCAGTGATAGATGTCTCGGAAGAGAAAAGGGATAACTTATCATCAAAGATTCTTGGGGGTATTATCAAGTCCACACTAGTTTGTTTGACGCATCTGAAAATCGAAGTATATTTTTTTGTACTAATTTTTGGCAAAATTATACATTGCTTGACTTCAAGGCTATATACTTGTTGCATTGATCACAGACGAATTTGCAAACTTTTCCACACTACAATGCCATTGAGCATTCAATATAGAAAAAGTTCCTTCCATGACTCTTCTAAAATTAGTGCTAGTCAATGGTTCGGAAGACGAGATAAGGTCAAGGATCCAATTTTGCATATATGATAATTTTCCTCTTAAGTTTCATTCCACGATAACAATTCCTTGGCAGTGGGCCATTAATGGCTAGTCACATTACATTATTGTTCTTAGGATAGAGGATATTATGGTGGCCCAAGGTCAATCTTAACCTTGAATTCATACTTGGTAAACGGAGGAGAAAGCTGTAACGCAGAAGCAGACAAGGAAATTCATTCCCAAGTTATACCATTAGGTAAGTTTCAGAACTTTCTGATTAATGTGCCACTTTCTAACAGCATATTGATTTATTGTCTATTTTATTGGGTTATGTCCATAAAGGCTACAACCCATGCTTGTTTGAGGGAAAACTTGGAGATACATGGCTGAAAGGACTTAGAAAATCTTGAGCAAAATCACCATCAAGATACCCTCTTAGAAGTATACATTTAAAAAAACATGGAGAACTCAATCAAGCTATACAAACGTCAAGATGCTTGACACGAAAATTAACTAATTATTTTTACTTGGAAGGATAAAATAATGCTCACCGAAAGGTATGGTATGCCCCTCTCTATTTGACATGCATTCAGAAAATAAATACGTTGTGATGTTTTTTTAGCTATTGGCTAACAAATTGGGCCTACCTTTTGCCAAGATGCCATGTTTGGGAGGTATCTATTCCATCAAATGCACCCTTGTACATAGCCTTGCTTATTTGATATACCCTACCTTGGACTAATTCCCTAGGCCCAATTAACCAAGAGGATATACCAGGATAATACAACATTAACATGACAACATGTTTTTAGGGGAATTCAACCATGGGCACATTGTGATGGCATCTTACCAACATTGAAATTATGGGATATTCAAAACACAAGCTACATTCAATTGTATCACCCTTTAAACTATAACAATTTAGTCATTTAGATTCATAAGGAATTAAAGTGTGATCCAGGTTTGGCTAATTATAATTTGAATAGCTAAAATATTCGAGTAATTATTAGAAAATTCTTTTAACCCAATCTTGATATAGGTATATAATGTCATGAGGATAAATAAGAAATCAAAGTGTGATCCAGGTTTGGCTAATTATAATTTGAATAGATAAAATATGAGTAATTATTAGAAAATTATTTTAACCCAATCTTGATATAGGTATATTATGTCATGAGGCTGCTAACTTTTAAGTGTAAGACAATAATTTGATTATCTTGTTTTATAGTTATAAAACTAGAGGGATTTTGGTAAGTGCTTAGTGTAGCATTGAGAGGGTTTTAAATCTTCAAGGTGAATCATCTTGGATTATTTGGTTGTAAAAGGTAGGATCATCCAAGATGGTGAACCTTGAGGGGTTTAAATACCTCTTGGTGTTACAATGGGGATGGATTGAGATTAGTTCTAGCAATGCCATTTGCCACGACAATGTAAATGTTAGAATGGTCTCAATGCTTCTTCCATGGCTGAGGCACATTATCATTTTTTGCAGTCATATACACAAGATGCACTACATTCATCAAATTTTGTGGTGATGAAGTTTTTAAAATGTAATTGACTTGAAGGAATTGTAGAGGACAAGATTGTTTGGAAAGTGAAAGGAAGGTATGGGCAAAGTGAATTTTAAGTTTAATTCTAAGTTAGTAAGGCATTCATGTGTGTGTGTGTGTGTGCATTTTATTTTTCCTTATCCCAATCATTCAAGCACCCAAAGTCATTGTAGAGCCAATCGACCAAGCTGGACCCAAATGTTTGGAATCACCATTGAAGGATAGGATGCCCTCTTCTTGTTTGGAATGTTGCATGTATTTCCTCTAGCAAAAAGCCCCCGTATTTTCTCTAGCACAAACCACGAGGTCGGCTAGTGAAGGTTGAACCACACTAAGTCACGTCCGATTGTAGTTGACATGTATACACTATAAGTGTTAATAGTTTCTAGGAATATGCAACTTTGTAGCACCAACCAATCCTATCATAGGCTTTATCAAAATCAACTTTGAGGAATATGGAACTTTGTTGAATCTCTCTGGCCCATTCCATAGCTTCTCAAACAAAACGCATTGTATCTAAATAAATCTTCCTCAAAAAAACTAATTTGCTCTTGTCTGGAAATGCAAGTAGCAATTTTCCAAAATCGGATAACCAATGCTTTGGCTAGGCCTTTATAGGAGACGGTGAGCAATGTTACGGGATGCCACCCACTAATCTAGTTTCTGGAAAAATTCTTCAAAATGAGTTTAATCAAGCCTTGGATAAAAAATTCTGACAATTTCCCTTGGGAGAAAGCCTCCTTAACCATCTAATACAAGTCTTCACCCATAGTCTCCCACATTATTTAAAAAAAATCACATCATTGGCCATCAAGACTAGGAGATTTGTTGTTCTTTCTTGAGTTTAGGGCAACAAGAAGTTCATCGTAAGTAATCTCACCATTCAATACATCTCTTTCTATAGGAGAGACCTTATTTGGATTAACATTATAACATTGGTTCATGGCATCCACTGGAGGAGTTTGTTTCCATTAAATCAAATATTTGAATCTTGCTCGTTTCCCACTTCACATCCTTGTCTTAGGATAACTTGATATGAGATTGCTCTCTTTGTAAGCCTAACCCATCCCCTCAATAATCTAAGTCCTCAGGGATAACGTCTCAAAGGCCCGTGAAGGATTCTTTAGATCTTACTTAGTAACACAATATTTCTTCTTCTTAAGGCATGGCTAACACTAGAATAGGGTCAAGAAAGAAAAACATCTCAAAGTAGGGTTGATCTACCCCATTCTCAGTGTAATCCCTCTTAGAATATGGATATAGATAAAGAATGTCAAATAAAATATAACAAACAAAAGGACATCAAGTTTGAGTCCTTTTAGATATGAAAAGGGCATCAAGAGGGAGAACAATAATTCATGTCCTAACTTACAAAGACATGATTAAATAACATCTTGGACACATGCTTGTAATGTTGGAGATTTTGTTACTAATAACAAGTTCACGGATCTAGTGAATGAATCTCATCTTAAATGAAGTTGTAATGAACTTATCTTGGAACATGAGAGAGATGACCTTCTTGAGCTAAAAGATGTAGGTAAGCATTGTTTTGAAGGATGTTATGCCTAATGTTGTCTTTCTATGAGAGGTTAAATGTAATGTCCCTTTCCCATTGATGACTCCACGAGGAGTGACTTAGTACCCTATATTGATTCCCGTAAGCTATAGTTGAGAGAAAAAATGAATAAAAGAATTATTTAGTGTCATTTACTAGAAAATCCTAAGTTGAAAGTGACGTTAAGTAATAAAGTGGAAAAAATGTGATTAAGTGACTTAAAAGAATAATTAAAGTCAAAACTTAAGAAAAGTCACTTTAATTAAATAAAGTGAATGAGGAATTAGAATGAGTATCAAGTATAAAGGGGAGGATAACCCTAATTCCTCTCATTATCGAACATTGGGATTGAGAATTGGATTGCAGAGAGAATTCGGACGACTTTGTGGACTTTTGTGGATTTCCAAGGAGAAACCACCACAATGATTGATTTCGGTGTTGGAAGACACACCCTAGTTAATCGGGAGGATCATCCAGATTCTCCATTGTCCTTCAGGATTACAGCAGATATAACATTGGATCCAATCGTAGGGATTCACGTCAGTCGGGGAGGTTCAAAGATTCTCCCTTGGTGCTTGGAGGGCGTGGGAGTTACAGGATTGATCCAGAGGGAGGCGTGGAGGTTCAGGAGGGATTCTATCCTATCAGACAACAACAGATATGTGTATTCTTAGTGCATGCAACATATTTCACCGTGTATGTAGTGTATCTTCCATCCAATAACATATTTGGACTTACATGCTGCGTATTCTCAGTGCATGCAACGTATCTTCCATTCAGTAACATATTTGAACTTGTATGTTGCATATTCTCAGTGCATGCAACATGTTTCACCGTGCATGCAATGTATCTTCCATCTAATAGCACACCTGGACTTGCATGCAACATATTCTCAGCGCATGCAACATATTTCACCGTACATGCAACGTATCTTGCATCAAACAACATATTTGGACTTGCATGCAATGTATTCTCAGTGCATGCAACTTATTTTCCATCCAACAACATATTTGGACTTGCATGCAACAAACCACTCTCGCATGTAGCAGATCTGATATTTCCTTTGCATGCATGTGTATTTCAAGTTAGATTTAGCCTTATAAAGATCAATCTAAAGAGTTTTGAGCAGTTTAGTAGTGTCTTGCTCATATTCCAATATTCCATTTATTGTAATTTCAGTCTTTACCATTAATGCAATAAAGAACATTGTTATGGAAACAAAACTATTTGCATGCAGTCAAAACAAACTTAACACCCCAAACATTATGAGTTTAGACTAAACCGGATCCAAAATCCTTGAAACCACATTTAGAAACCCAAAGAAACTCCAATCATATAGCCAAATCAATATTTGATATATTCCACTAAATCTTAAAGGTATTGAATTAAGATGCCAAACAAATTATTATTGGAATGGCTCTTTGGGTTGATAGATCATCTACAGGGATGAGGAAGGGTGGTTCTTTCTTATTCTCTATGCAATTATGTTGTGGCACATGATTCAAATTTCTCCAAGATAATGTCTGTCTCTGGGTGACTACTTTTGCTCCAGTTATGCCCAAAATTCTTCATACGAGAGAACAACATTTTGCGAGTGGCTTAAGCCTCTTCACTTCCAAACACATATCACTGTTAATATGGTAGAATGGACTCGAGATCATGGAGGAAGAAATGACTTCTTCATTGTAGATATAAGAAGCAATCTCTTGTAAATTTTGACCTAAATTGAAAGAAGAGAGACTTGGATTATGGAAACTAGTTCACTTGGTTTAAGGCAAGATAGGAAACATGTAGGTTCAATTAGATAGATTTTATGGTCCTAGAGAAGGGTTCGCTTATGCAAGGAATCTCTCACCTATTAATGTTTTGATCAATGTAGTTCATTTAAACCACCATCCTATTTGAACCATTGTTTATTTTGACATGAGTTGAGATGATTTTACTTTCTCTTACTTTAAGTTGAACATCTCATTTAGATTTTGAAGAGTTTCTTATTCCGATCCATAGTGTTTGGAATCTTTTCCCCATACCTCAAGGGAAAGACGTTAAATTCTACACTGAGAGTTTGCCATTCATAACACTATTTAAAATAGTTTATTTAGCATACTTTCTCCTTTAGATTTGATCTCTCTATTTAAGATGGTTTCTAGCATATTTGTTCTAACATTATTTGGTTATGTTAATGAGTATGCACATAAGAAATAAATAATCTTTGAAAATAAATTATTTTTTTACAATGAACGTTGGTCCTTTATAATTTTTTTCTTTTTCTTTTCTTTATTTTTTAATATAGTTTTCTAACTAGCTTTCATGAGATGATATGAGAGATTCCATTATTTTAACAAGTTTGTATTGCAAACATGATACCTGCCGAATAAATGATTAAACGTGTATGATGTTGAAGTAAATACAAAATAATTTTTTATTAATTTGATTAATTATATCCCTGCAACTGCACCTTCTATTAATTATATCCCTATGGCTGCAGCCTGCACCTTTTTATCAACTGCAGTGACATGTCATGTCAAGACGCCTGTTGCAGTGCATCGACTACAGTGAAATGTCAGACACCTATTTGATGTAGCAGAGGTTACTTCCGAGACCGTATGTTTGCATTTATGAACAACCGTTGGCTCGACAATAAGAGTTCCATTTCAATAGCGAATGAGATCTTTCCAAAAAGGATTTTAAATAATTGAAATAAATAAATAAAATCCATTGCTAAGGTGTGACATTAGAAAACTATACAAATTTTTGGTCAATGCCTGGATTAATATATAGTCAAGGGTCAACTCATCGCTATATACCAGCCTATCGAAGAGGTATAATAAAATATACACATTAAAAATATCATTTAAAAAAAAAGAAGTTATCTTTAACAATAAATGCCGTTTATTTTATTTTATTTATTTATTTTCAATTCAAAAATAAATTATCTTTAACAATAAATGTTGTTTTTGTATTTTATTTATTTATTTTCAATTATGTAATATCAATGTTATAGGCATATATAATTTTGACAATTATTAATCTTTAATTTTTTTATTTTATAACATCATAACTTAAATTTGGTACTTTTACCACTATATCATGAGATAACCAGACTATAACACACCCCATTATTAAGACACTTGGTTGTGCATGCCTTGCTTGAGCTCATATATATATATATATATATATATATATATATATATATATATATATATATATATATACACAGAGCTAGACATTATGTTCATACACATATTCATGCGACAATAAACACATACATGTAATTATGATAAATTTCAGACATGTACCTAAACACGACATTTAAACATAGCATGTAAAGTTAACATAGATTTGGTATTTATTTTTTTATGAGAAGACCACCAAACTGCATGTAGACCTTCCACGAACCTCCCAACCTTACACCACATTGATCCAAGCTATCAGTAGTGGGTCACCCCCGAGCTGGGACTAAACTCCACCCAAGGTAAAGGAAATCCTAGGCTAGACTGATATTATGGAAAACTGCATAACGCTACAGGAAGGATTCCCTCCAAGGAGCCTACTTACGCCCACCACTCGTAGACTCCCATTCCCCACATTCATGTCCCACCCCGTGAATATACACCTTCATTGTTCCACAGTC
>JZKD02S2362109.1:300608-326983 GCA_000966675.3 Picea glauca | reverse complement strand
GAGAATTTGAAAACGTTGCTAAGAAGCCTAGACTTTCATACCATGAGATGAAAAAAAATCATACGTGCAAAACACAATTGCATTGACATGTTCTTTTCTAAAGACAAGAAACACATTGCCAATGTAGAAGGCCAACAAACTACGCGTAACACACAATGTGCAGAGATCATGCTTAGAACAAATATTGGTTCCAGCCTAGAGAACCAATGTCATAAGGAAGATCCATTTCCATCTCATGCACATAAATTTAGTTACCATCAACTGAAAAAGCACATATGTGAAAGACAAAAAACAATTATGTTTCCAGCATAGGCCACCGTCTTTAGAGGAGTCCAAACATAAGGTTCCATAGATTAAAGCAAATTGTTTCCAAAGTCAAGAAACAAAAAGAATAGACACTTGTTGGTCGTTTCCATGTACAAAAGAAAAATGAAAAGGAAGTCTATATGGAACAAATTAAAGACGCGCCTAGGGTGACATGTGCAATTTGTGAGGAACTACATTTTGAAAGGAACAATAAATGTTTTACCTAGGACTTGGAAACATAATATATAGGCCTGACATTGAATAAGAAAGCGTTGCAATAGAAAAATATGCATTTCATGCAGGAGGTCACTCAAAAATGGAAAAATGATGTAATTTGCAGCACCACACCAAATAGGACGTAACAAACCATTAGCAGATGTAGGTACACTTTCAGAGCTTGAGAAAGACTTGTGTCATTGCAAATTGCATTTGCACAAATTAGACCATGGGGTTATAAACGGTCTCAAATGGGATTAACATAATCAATTATCAATGTACCTATACATATGGATGTTGTGCAAAAAGCAATGCCACAATCCATGAACAAAACCCTGACAATAGTTGTTTCCTTGAAACAATGTTTGCAATACAAGAATGCATACCCTACAAGTAGAGTGTGCATCAATATTGTCATGAAAGCATTGAAACAATAAACCTCTAGAAACTTGTATATGGCCGAAAAATATGTATAAACGAGGACTGGAATCATGTTCTTCAAGAATAAATTCCAACTCGACACAAAATGTACAAACTAGTACTGAAACTGATTCAGATGATTAATCAGGCAATGAAAACCCCATCGATACTTGATTCATGAACTGATTGAGTCACAACGGATCTATAACTTGCATGACAAGATCATGGAGCTCGTGCCTGTCGAAGGTCAGCGTCCACTTGGAATTTTCAAGGACAAATATGCAGAGGAAATGAACTTCCCGACACTTTTCTATGGAGACATGTGTGATGATGACATTACAAAATGTTTTAGCTATCAAAAAATAGTGAAATGGGGATTGTTAAAAGGAAGCGGTTATTTCTCATGTCACATAACAAATTTGTTTTTCAAGACAATGCAAATACTAATTGCGAAGGTACTTTCTTGCTTCTGGGTGTGAATAAGAAAATATTAGTTGCGTGGAAGGAAGATATTAGCAAAAGATGTCAAATACAAAGAAAACTTAGAAAAAATATTGAAATATGATATTGGATACATAGATTTCAAAAACATTCAGATCTCTCCCGATCATTTGCAACAAATAAAAAAGACATTATTTGCAATGATCTGGCAATTGGGTCCCCCAACCTTTTTTGTCACATTTACAAGTGCAGAACATCAGTGGACTCCATTAGTGAGTACACTAAATGAGTTAGATAGAAACATGAAAAAGAGAAAGAAAATTGATACATTGGAAGACACTGATATTGACTACCTTATAAGGAAAGACCCAATGACATGTACACGTTACTATAAACAAAAAATGAATGCCTTAAAGAAAATTGTATGTCATGATGATACGTTCTTCATAAAAGTTTCAGATCATTACTTTGTGACAGAGTTCCAGAATAGGGGAAGTGCACATGAACACAAACTATTGTGGATAGAAAAATTCTCCAATATGCAAAAAGGACAGTAACATTCAAATAGAAAAGTTTTGTACCAGAACATTAGCTGTGACACATATAATTTGGATCCATACCTGTCCAAAGTTCATAATCACTACCATCCAAAGATTTGTAAAAAAAAACTCGCATTGTAGATACAATTTCCCTATGTCGCCAATGAGAACCATGGAAGTCATTGAACCATTTAGTTTATTCAATGATGTTCTTGTTGAGAAATCAAAATCCTTGTTCAGATTTCTAGAGCAAACAAATTATGCAAACTTGATGAGCTTTGAGGACTTTTTGATGCACATGAGCATAACAGAAGATGAGTACATTCAACTACTACAATCTACAGTGAAGCAACCAACAATGTTCCTAAAACGAAAACCATCACATATGTGGAGCAATAGCTTTTCCAAGGACATGTCGAATATGTGGAATGTGAATATAGATGCACAGTATCTGCTCAATGCATATGATGTGGCATTGTACTATTCCTCGTACATGACAAAAGTTGACAAATCTATGACAAATGCATTTAAGAAAATACGTACAAAACATGAAACAAGTTGAATTGATGCCATGCAAATGATACGTACACTTGGAAATGCATTGCTTAATCTTCAACAAATGTTAGCTCAATTGGTCATTCATATTGCTCTTTCCCTCCCATTGAATTCGATCTTAAGGGAGTGTATTTTCATAAACACCTCTCTGCCTAGTGAACACATGTTTATGCTTAAGCCAACATTCCTAATAAAACAAGAACCTAATAATTCGGAGGTCATGATGTGCCTCTACATTGAGCGTCCATATTGTCTCAGACATATCTGCCTTGTAGATTTTGTGTATAATTACAAGAAAAATGGTGAACATGTATAAAAAAGGAAAGAATTGAATGTAATACGGTTTGTCAAATACAATAAACACACTAACTATGAGAACTTTTGTCATGGAAATCTTTTTCCATACATTCCATTTGAAAAAAGCGAAGACACATTAAAACATGGCTTTGCTACATGGGAATCTACGTATGCTTTCTATCAGAATGCAATACAAATCGATGAGGCTAAGTTTACATACAACATCAACCCATCATGGGGCAATTTAGAAACTGCACTTGAGCAACTTGATAGTCTTACAAACAATGATGATAGATGTGTTGAGCTTAAAACAACTATGCCTAGTTGTGAACATTATGACTTACAAGTAGATATTCAGTGCCCTCAACAATCTAATATGGAAAAAAGTATCAATCTTGGGTTTCAGGTGACAAAATATCCATTTGTCCTTGAGAACAAAGAATATTACAAAATCAGGAGATTGTTAAACAAAGAAAAACAAGCAATTGTCAAGGACATTGCCCTAAAAAAGTGTGGGGACATACACACACCCATTCACTTGTTTCTTACAAGGGGGCAGGAACAAACAAAACATTCACAACAAAAGTGTTATTCCATATGATTATATGAACCTATGGTGAATGCAATACAAGTGATCCTTTGAAGCCAAAGGGTCTAATAGTTGCATATACAGGTAAAGATGCATACAATGCAGGTGGGACAACAATCCATTCTGCATTGTTAATGCCTTTTAACAAGTCCCAATTTCTTCCACTTAGAAAAGAAATGTTAGACAGATTGTCGAAGCTTTACGATGAACTATAGCTTATCTTCATAGATGAAGCTTCCTTGATTGGAAGTCGATTCTTGTATGCCATTGACAATCGACTTAGGAACATAAAACATATGCAAACCCGATACTTTGGAAATATTGACATGGTGTTCTATGGTGATCTTTACCAGGAACAATCGGTGCATGATTCTCTAATTTTTTAGCATCCAACGGTCAACATGCAACCATTCACATACAAATTTTGGGAACACAATATATGATGCTATGAATTACGAACTACAATGCGTTAGAGAGATGATAATTTCATTGCAATTTTGAACAAGATGTGAACAAATAACCAAACAATTGATGGATTTTTATATATCAATGCACGTTGTGTTCGCCCTGCACCAAAAGAACCAACATTCTGGTATTTATTTTACAGAAACAAGCATGTTGCAATGCATAACAAGCACATGCTTTCGCTAATTCATGGCGATGAAATTATGATCATTGTAATTGACGTGGAAGAAGATAACCATGTCGATATGCCATGCCATCAACACACAACTACATTTCCTACGCTGCTTGTCCTAAAATTCGACATGATGGTTGAAATATATGCTTGCAATTATTATTCATAGGATGACTTGGTGAATGATGCAGATGAGATGGTCAAAAACATATAAAAAACAAATAGCATTGATGTTATATGGATTAGGTTCCATGACCCGCTTATTGGATATCGACAAGTAAACAAGTTAGCTTACCTTTACAACTTAGAAACTCCACGTGATTGGACACTTGTATTGCGCAATGCAAAACCAATATGGATGATAGCAAAAATAGGTCAGGTGAAGACCCGAAAACAATTTCCAATCCAACTTGCATGTGCATGTACAATACATAGGTCACAAGGTTTGACACTTGATAATGTTGCATTTGACCCTAATGGAATACATAAAACATTGTTTGGTGTACACAACCTTGTCCCGTGTGAAAAACATGGAGTCATTGTATTTGCTAAACCCTCTCACTCATGAGAACTTTAGGGTGAAGAAAAAAGTTGACAACGAGATGAAACGCCTTCACAGAAATGCAAAATGACTCTAGAGTATGATTGTCAATCAATACAGTCAAAATCATGCATTTCAATCCTCACTAAACAAGCATAGCCTAAATTCACATATTGATGATATAGTCAATGATTATGACATGATGAAATATGATGTTTTGTGCTTTCAAGAAACCTATATGACAATGTGCATGGAAAACGAAAAATTTCAAAACTTCAATTGCATGTCAAATTGAATTAAGCATGGAATCATGGTACTAGTGAAAAAACATATATTGATTTTGGAACATATGCATTTCAAAGAACAAATTGTTGAGGCATTGCTAGAAAATCCAATAGTTCATGGATCACAAATTTAAATACTGAATATCTATGTTGCACCCCATGCAAATTTGACCAACATATTGAACATTATTGCAACAACCTTGAACCATGTACATTTGAACGAAATCATTATCATTCTAGGAGACTTTAACATTGACATGTTACAAAGCAATGGGAAAACAAGAAAATTAGAGAACTATGTGTCTAGTTACAATCTCCAATTCCTGTTACAGAAGGAAAATCATGTACAAAAAACACTTATTAATCATCTATGGTCAAATATGCCCAAGGAACAATCAAAAGTATTTTTCTTAGATGCATATTGGATTGACCATGATACAATTTGTCTTTTACTTGAAATATGAAATACATATAAAACAAACTACACAATCACATGTTCCAATTTGTCAATGCATACTTCCATATTTTTTTTACATATATACAAATTCCTAAGATTATTCTTTTTGCATATTTGCCTAAGATTTTTTATTATTGTGTTTCGATTTTAGTGCTGAGATTTTATGGACATCTAGGAAAAAAAATATGGATATTGCATCATCATTATCCATGCTTAACACTCAATAATTCAGTTGGAAAATTTGACATATTTTTCAGCTTAACATTGTTGGAAATGACCGCTATGCGAAAATCAATCATTTTTGCAGTATCTGGAATGGAATTTGAACCAAACAACAAAAGATTATGGATTTGTATTCGATAGATACAATCATCTTTGGCAACTCAAAATTTACGACAAGAAGATGGAACCATAGCCGGGAACCTTTCCTTATCAAGATACTGGGTCATCCCATGCTTGGCCCCTGTTTTCGTTTCTTAATGGACAGTTACAGTCATCGACATCGGTATCCCGGATGTTGGCCCACTAGTGAGTCGACATGTCGGTCAACTGAGGCACTGAGCAACAAGGAACATGGCTTGTCAATAGAATCTTGTACACATTGACTCCCATACGCCAACATTTTGATATCCTGGTATATCCAAGGTGCAAGAAATCCTTCTCAGCCGATCCACGACTGAGATCTATAAGTTTGTAGATCTAAGGGTTGAGGATCCAAGACCAATACATTAGCTTTGACACATAAACTAAGGGACTAGAAGCTTAATATAATCTGTTTTGAATTCAAGGTGACATATATTAATTTTAGAGGTGACATTATTTGACAACTATCACTGACAAATAAGTTTTTCCATACCCTAAATTCTATTATCTTTTTTGCCATATTCATCCACCAAAGGAATGACTTGAAAATGGTTGATGAACAGTGACTAGTGGCACTACCAGAACCAGGCCTTTAGACCTATCCACCAACATGTTGGATCTCAGGACCTCGACACATCTACCTTTCCACGCACCCAATGCTATTTTGCATAATTACCCGATACCGACTCTCATGAGGGGTTGAAATTACAGGTCCACTTGGAATTAAGCAACTTGGCCAAACCCATGTCTCCTTTTGTAGCATGTCCCCGCATAAGACAAGTGATGCAGATAAGAGGAAATCTATATTGGTGGTCTAGCTCTGATCATGACCCCCTGCGCATGTCCAAGGATTAATGGAGCAAGGAGGAGCCGCAAAACTCAATGAGAGTTAATCCTCTGATGGGTTGTCACAAATTGGTGGATTGCGGTCCCCTCCCCCTACGTTTAAGCTAACCAAACAAATCCCTCACCACAATTGATACAATGGTAACATGCTCTAGATTTTACACAGTTCAAAGGTGTGATCCGCTGCTGAGCTAGGACCCGGAACACAAAGACCTGTATTTTTACTAGCACTTGTCTTAACCATGGCATGAAAATTGGCTACCGGTACATTGACCCATGAGTGTATTATACTTCTTTTATATCTTCAAACTTTAACATCTGATCCAGTGGTCTAACTTTCATCCCATGAATTCATCCCTGCCACAGCCAGCCACCTGGCATGACAAATGGCCCTATCATCACCTGCCACCTTTACTGACATGTTGCATTGATTTCACATTACAAATCATCCCCTCAAATTGACAAATCTCCATGACAGCTAGGACAATCCATATTGACACCTATGCCTCTCAGGTCCACTGACGTATTGTACATGTCAACATAGAATGCTCACCTGGTCCATCCAAGTGTTGTCTCCTGTGCATTTTCCATTGGTTCGGTCACCTCATCTCAGTATCTTGGGACATTGGGACATCAACCCTCTCATATTTTGCATAGCCTGACAACACGCGACTTGGTATACGCGATCACTTAGGATACATGACGTTATCAACATCGACCATGTGGAATTACATGTAAACCTTCACTGACATGGTGTACATGTCAGCACATAATGCTAACCTAATCCATCTTGGTGTTGTCACTTGTACATTGTCCATTGGTCAGCTGATGTCACATAGTGAAAAAGCTCTAATCCCCTACCAAGCTGGGACTTGGAACACATGGCCCTGTCTTTTTACTTTCGCTTGTCTTAACCATGACACAACACTTGGCTACCAACATAGCGGCCCATAAGCCTATTATACTTATTTTACACCTTCAAACATTAACACTCGATCGAGTGGTCTAACAGAAAACCCAAACACGTAGCGCTGCCATAGCCAACCACCTGGCATCACACGTGGCATTATCATCAACTTCCACCTTTACTGAAATGTGGCATTATCATCGACTTCCACCTTTACTGACATGTGGCACTGATTTCACACCATGCACCTCCCCCTTAAATTGATAAATCACCATGGCATGTGGCATAGCCAACTATTGACACGTGGACCTCCCAGGTGCACTGATGTGTTGTACATGTCAGCATAGAATGCATGCCTGATCCATCCAGGTGTTTTCACTTGTAGACTGTCGATTGGTTCACTCATGCCATCTTAGAATATGTTGGCATTGGTACATTGACCATCGGAGGATCGACCCTTCCATATTTTGCATAGAACGACAATACGTGACCCAATATGAATGGACATCTAGGACAGATGACACTACCACCATTGTCCACCTGACAAAACATGAAAATCTATTAATCTGCTAGCTGGCATGACACATGGTAGTCAGACACTCGACATGTGAGAACAAACTCTCCCAGATCTATGTTCAAATATCCCAGATTAGCATCACACATGACACCATCACAATGCAACACGTGTCGTCAATGTGGCATGGTTGTTGCATGACACGTCACGATACCTTGCATGACACGTCACGATACCCAACATCCCCTCCATCGTGCACGTCACCACCGGGTATGGCATATCGACACTCACCCCGATGTTCTGCAAACTTGGAAAATCCATTGTTACCTTTATGCATTCGATCGATGGTTGTCATGTCACTTTCCGTATATGGCCTATAAACTCGCCTTTTCTCGACGGGACAACTTTTCCCATTCTTCCACCACCGATGTAGGAATCCTCTCACTCGAGCCAAAGTAACATGGGAAACGATTCAAGGATAAACACATGTACAAGGAAATATATTGCATATCGATGATGGATATGTTGACACTCCGATGACAATTGGGGACTGTCCGACGTACAATCAGAAAGTTGGCCTCATGACCCTGTTTCTTTTTCATCATTCATTACCGCTGAAGAAAACCAGGAACCGTGTCACATGCTCGCACAACCATGGGAAACCTGAGATCTTTGCATATTACACTATGTACAAAGAATCATTTCAACCCTTCATCCATCATCATCAACTCGAGCCAATTTTCTCTATAAGGAATTCAAAATAATAGAGAAAACCCAAGATATAAGACAATGGCGATGACAAAATTCCCAGACGATGGCCCTCTTGACCCAGGCCTCCATCCAGGAGCAACCAACCAACCATATTAGATATATATTTTAGGAGTAAATGTTCACCAGTAGCTAACAAAAATAATTTCCCTCTTAAATACCATGAGCTCAATCCCAAGGACAGAGGGGCATTCAACAGTCATCCTTAAGGTGCAAGTGTATCAACTTGCTAGTCGATAACAACAACTAAAGACAAGATATTTAACGTGTCAGTTATAGGTACATTGCACCAGGAAGGTGGAGCATGAGGAGAGGGAGTTGGATGTACTTCTAGTTAGCCTGAACCTAAATCGAACCATGACCCACTACAAGTCCATGGTAGGTTATGGAAGTCACATTTCAATTCAGGTTACTTGAAGGCAATCCAATGTTCACATCCAATGACTGCTCCACAAGCATTTGTTAATCGTTGGATGCTCCCACATCCAATGGTTTCCATGGGAATAAAATAATACTGTGAACGGAAACAAAAGACAAGGAAGAAATCAAATAGACATGCCCGAACAATGAAAAGCTAACATTCAATGCGTGAGCAAAGAGAACAATTGGTACACCAGATGGATCAGTAACAATAAAGATAAAGCAACAAGTTATGTAATGGGTTGGGGTTCTTCTATTGTTGTTGTTCACTATCATTCCCTTTCATTCAATGTTGTTCATTTTCTATTAATTACTTTATTTTTGTCCTAGGTTGATCATTGATTATCATTGTTATTGCTAGTAGTGTTGTAAAATATGTTGTGATCGACTATTTTAATGAGTTTTGGGAAAACTGCACTTGCACAAGAATTTGTTACTTTCCCGAGTCCTAATTCCATTGCATAGGTTATGAAATGCATGTGTTGTTTGTATAGATTGGGTCGAGATTTGTTGCTATAAGAAAGATTGTTTGGGCCCTAAAATTTTGTTGTTACATACATGAATATTACAGATCTTTTAGATGTGCAATATTCAATGCATAAATTCACCAGCGGTTATAAGAAGCTTTGATATGGATAAGAATAAAAATTAGTAAACTATATAAGTATACATGCAACTTCAATTCATCATATATTACAACGTTATATTTTTCCTCTACCTTTATTACTGCAGTGAATAGCTATATCAAATAAAATATAAACTAAATAATTCTCCAAGTTATGTAAACTGCTCCATGCATAATTTACCAGGAGTTATAATAAAGACTTAATATGTATAATAACAAAAAAAATCAGTAAATTATATATACACATATAGTTTCATCTTACAATATTATACTTTTCCTGTAGCTTTATCACTCCAAGAAAATAATTATATCAAATAAAATATTAATTAAATAAATCTTGCACAGTTCTATAAATTCATCCATGCATAAATTCAACAGATGTTATAATTGAGGGCCCAATCTATTACATCAAGGTTTCGAGATACTGAAAAGGGTGAATCAATATTCCAAATTATATATTTTTCACAATTTCTTTACCAATATACTATTTACCAACAACTAATAATGAACAATTAATCATGCAATTCACAATACATGGAGATTTAATGTGGAAACCCTAATGGGAGAAAACCACAAAAACTTCTATATATATAAAATTTGTAAGCACCAACTTACAACATACACCAATATGCAATAGTCTTTTACATGCACCAACCTGCAGGGGACACCAATCCCCTTGCTGAGCTCCAAATCAGATTATGGGCACTAACCCACATAATTTGTTTACATTCACCAACCTGTAGAAGAAACCAATATCCTTCCTTGCTCCTCCCTACCACCCTAAAGAACATTGTAATTTGTAGTTTTATTTTAGAAGACTTCTCCAACATGCCTCATCCTACACGTCATTGTACCTGAGATCATCTTCATTGCTTCAAACCTCAGAGCCTCAGTTCTTTAGTTTCACTTTCACACTTTCACATCTCCATCTCACTCATAGTTAACTTGATTAAGACATATTTATTTATATCCTTCATCCTTTGAAAAATATGTCCACACAGTGGGTTCATGGAGTCGCCTCCATACCTCCACGAATTTGGGAAAAGTTCCCTTCTGCTTCACACTTGTCTATTCACTTGGATCTGAGTATGATCCATGACACTCAACAACTGTTCAATTAGGCTTCGAATAAATCTGGACCCTTGGTTTGATTTCTATCCACCAAAGCACACAACTCGTCATCGTGGCTCAATAGATATTTGATTCAATCTAGGTTGGATATGGACCATCGATCAATGTTCATTGGGACCAACAAGGTACCAAAACACTCAAAAACACTTTAATGAATAGTAGCCGTTGGATCTGGATATCACAAAGATCTCATCCATTGATTTAACCTCCACCAAAACATACACTACATCCCTGAATCATAGGAGCCGTTAGATCCCATCCCTAATTTAATATAGATTGTGGATCTCATTCCTTCCACATAACAACTACGACATACAATACTCATATGATCTCACCTAGATAGATCACAACTATCAGATATGTTCTCGTGTTCACCGGGTCACCAGGCTATCAGAACCCCGAGCCTTCACATCTTTGTCCATAACTTGTTTTCCCTGATCTGGTATGACGTACATGTTGGGTCCCATTTCTTTTAAGGCTTAGACATGTTATAATGCCCAACAAAGCTCTCATCCATTGCTCTGGCACTAAATTGGACGACTAGATTCTTCAAGGACAACTGGACCATGGGCCCACTGGGACTTTAACTATGTAGTGCTCCTCCATTTCTCGATATCTGATATTCGACATGCATGATAACCATCGATCTAACGACTTGTCTAATCTCAGCCATTAATTTGTGTTTAAGATCTTGCCACAAAATCCTTATGATGTGGAACCTTTCTAGCCATGTGTCATTTCTTGAGTGAACGGTTATGTCAGTCTAACGTATCTCAGGTCTCTTAGTACCTCCGATGGTCAAGACTCAATGTAATGAGGGTCGTATATTTGATATACGATCTTATATTAGCCATCATTTCTTTTAGATGAAGGAATAAAGATTGAGCATGTTTCATGGTATGATATCGTTGTCACCCGTAGATCTGGCCCTGAAGTGGATGGTTAGATCACTCTCACACCATCGGGTCACGAGTCCCCCAGGACATCAACTTTGTGCATAAATTGAATAATTACAACATCCAGTATCATGTGTGATGTGGTACTCTGCCATGTGAACCTGCAGATATGGACTCTCCATGTGTCACCTGCTAACTAGGCTTCCATATGTAACCTTTATTTGTGACTTTCACATGCCCGAATTGACCAACCGACACTAGCACATGTTATTTTTTGTATGGACCATGTGTCACTCTTTGAGTGGATGCATCCATTTTCTAACAACACATGAATCGGTATGAGTGAACACCTGCACCACTTGGAACTACCACCATTGGCCACCTAGTGGTAGTGCTAGGCTCTACCACCACCAAGCACTATGACCTCGACTCATAGTTAACTTCCAGTCGTTAGCTCCGTAGAACATTGGCGCTTAATCCTTTACCTCGTGATGAGACATAGCGTCGTGACCATGGGATGTTTTGCGGGGGGATAAGACCTAGTTACCATCCCAATGTAGAGGGGTTCCTGCAATTACCACAAGCCACCACACGTCCTCCTATTTAACGGATGTTTCCAAATTACGGGGGGTCACTCCTTGGTAGTTGCCGCATTGTTTACCCATGCACAATTAATATGCACCGTTGATCTCCTCTTTTCACAGACGGTAGAATCTCTCTTTTCCCCAACCTCCTCCCCCAGGCCTACAGACACAATAGCATAATTGTTAATGTAAATTGATGAAGGAGCATCACTCCAACGTCATCAAGCACCAGCCAACCAACACATCAAGTGTGCATTCAATGGAAGGAGAGAGGCGCAACCCTCTCTTTTTTCAAATTTTGAAAGTGTAATTAAATGATTGTAAGGTCGAAGAGCCAAGCTGTGCCTTTGAGCAGGTTGTAGTTAGTGTCACCTTTAATGGATGACTTGTTGATGGGGATCTAGATCCAATTCAGATTAGATCGCCCATTCAATGTAATTCATTGTAATTAATGAGAGTTGGTGAGGATGGAGGGAAGAGCTCGAGGAACCCCCTTTTGTAAAAAGATCCTTTGTATCTGTAGAGTTAGTCGGTAGAGAAGAGGAGAAAAACAGAAAGAAGAGGGAGAAGAGAGGAAGCCGTGACTCTGTTGCAGTCCGAGCTCACATTGTAAAGAGGCATTTCATATTAATACAATCATAGAAGTTTTTCCTACATGTTGTTGTTCATGTGTTTGTGAGTTCATGAATGAATGTCTTTATGTGTTGATGATATGTTGTATATGTATGTTAAATTCCATCTGCAGGGATAGATAGATTTTCCTATCTGTTGAGTTCTTTGATTTTCAGGTTTGGGTTCTTTGTGGTTTCATGCAAGAGTGCATGACAGAGTATTGTGGTCTCTGAAAACCAGTGCAGGAGTGCACTTCTGAATTTTGCGGAATTTCAGACAAAGACATGCCAGGAGGGCGCACTAGCTGAAGTCATTAACTCAAGGAAGAATCCTCAAGGTTGTTGAACACGCTGAAGGAAGCACTGTGCAGAGGAGAGCATAGAGAGGAAAAGCACAATTGCTGAGAATTCTGTAAAGGCTCTGCCATAAGGGCATTGAGAAAATGTACAGGATGCATTGAGCCAGTGCATAGAGTGCACTTCTGAATTTTGCAGAATTTGGACAGAGTTGTGCCACGAGGGCGCACCAGAGGAAGTATTAGACCTAGGGAGAAACCTCAAGGTTGCTGAACACCTTGGAGGTAAGACTGTGTAGAGGAAGGCACAAAGATAACATAATCACTGAAGGTTTTGTAGAGCTCTGCCAAGAGGGCATCGGGCAAGTGCAAGGAGTGCACAGGAGGAGCTCTATTTCAAGTTCAGGGAAGACAAAACATCTGAAGTTCTATGAAACTCTGCCAGGAGGGCATCGAGTAGTTGCATAGAGTGCACAGAAGGACTCTTTTCGAGTTTTGAGATAAGAGAAGTGTCAAGGAGAGACACTTATAGAGTTACTGAATACTCTGTTAATCTTAGAAAGGAGAGCTTGAGTAGAAGGTCGTCAGGAGGACACTAGATTTCCTTTTGAGAACACAGAAGGGCGAGTCCCCTAGAGGCTCGGGTAAATAAAGCTCAAGACGGATAACACAGTTGTGCGCAGGGACCCTGCAAGGAGTGCAGAGGTTGTGAAACCTTTTGAGGTTTCAGAGTGAACAAAGCTTAGGAGGGATAGCATCCCTAGAACATAGGCGATATCCAAGGAATTAAGCTCACAGAGGAAGCAAAGTCTGAGGCCTTTTGGAGCAAGAAATCTTTTAAGGGAAGGGAAGAAGGGCATGCTCAAGGTAGGGCACAACCGCTGTTAGATCAACTGGAGAGGCGAGAGCTGGATCATTGAAGCCTACGTCCAGACGCATGCAGAAAAGCACAAAAGGAAGAGAAAAAAATCTGGGCCATCATATCTAGTGCAAAGGACAGATAGCCGTCGGATCCGGAGGAAGGCGCATAGAGTTTAACCTCTGGGAGGTCGTGCAGGAGAAGAGCTAAAATGGACGGTGGAGATGCTTCGTGGAGAAGTGCCGAAAATCCCGTGGACCGTCGGATCTCACAGATCTGTGAGAAGGTTAAGGCTGAGTGCCTTTTAGCATTTCGACATTTCGGTATTTCGGGGTTCGGAATTTCGGCAATCCCGATGACAAGGAGTTGGGGCACTTTGCATTGAAAACCTCGAAGTCGTGAAATGCGATGTGTTCTTGGAGCAGGGTGTGGTCCCGGAGGAAGTAGCCATTTCGACATTTCGACATTTCGGAGTCTGGGAGATCGAAGGACCAAGAACCGTCTGCAGCCAGAATTGCAGGATTGCAAATTCTGAAATCTCGAAAAAGTGAACCGTGGTCAGGTAGATTTTGGCATTTCGGGACCCGGGTGGTCGAGAGGCCAGGAGTCGGGAGATGTGGAGTCCCGACTCGCGAAATCGCGAAGCCCCGAAAACATTCAGAGGAAATAGCACGAGACAGAGTCGTTGAGTCTGTTTCAGCATTTCAACATTTTGGGGTTCGGGAAGTAGAGGAGGCGAGATTTTGGAGTCACTGCATCGTGAACTCATGGTTCGCAAAATCCCAAAAATATCTGAGCCCATTTCGGCATTGAACCATTTCGGGAATTCAGGGAATGGAGTGACCAGTGGTTTGGGCCGCTGCGTTTCAAACTCCCGGTTACCGAAATCCCAATACAGCCACAACAACGTGGTTGTGTGGAGGTGAATCTCGTGCCTAGTGCTTGTTCGCATAGGTGGGGTTTCCGAAGGACCTGTGGATCACATTCATGGGGTTCTAGTGAGGGCCCGAAAGAACTATTTCAGTTCTGCGGATTCGAAGAAGATCGATCCTGTGTGGATCTCGGACTGAGGGCAGGGGGTCTATGACATCATAAACTGAGCCATATTCTATCTTAACCGTAACGTCGTAGTCGGTATATTGTATTTCTTGAACAACCTAGAACATTAGAGATAATTCCTTCAAAAAATAATTTTATAATATTTTCCATGGTTCGATAATATTTGACGTGAATATTCGATGATTAAGCGACTACTGATGTTCAATGATGGGCCAAGAGAAGTACCAAGAATTCCCCTTATCCAAATCCACTGTAAGTTGGAATTTCCTCAACTTCTACATCTAAAACAACATTCAATGTTAGTGATTAATAACAATTGCAATATTGATATCAAAATGAGGTTTATACAAGGATAGTGATACCTTCCATCTCAAATGGAACTCCAAATGTCTGTTGAACCGACAACATAATAGTTTATATATATTGCTAAGTGGAAGAACCTTGTGTATGGACATGATTGAGAAGGAACCTATTGGCTTGTGTATGAAATGGTGAATTGTCCCATAGATCTCTTGGCCTTCCTTTAGGTGTAACTCTAGGGCGTGATGAATTAGAGAGTTCATTGCTAGGTGGATTCCTTGAGGAGTGCAATATTAGAGCTTACTCAAGAGTCATTGCATATCTGGAAAACCAGGGAGAACGAATTTAATGTCCAAATCCTTTATTCTATGATTCTTCCATTTAAAGAGAAATCCACACTTGAAAATCTTGTTACACCACAACCTCTCAGAAAGATAGCACGAGTATTTACGAATCCATAGAGAGTAATCGATCACAACAAGGATGGAGTGATCCTCAAAATTTAACAACTCGATTGATATTTGTATTTTAAGAGAGTAGCCATCCCACATATCTTCTTCATAAAAAATGTTGTGGGGATATTTGTTTTAGTCCAAAGGACATACTTCACCTACAACAATAGTTATGTCAAAACTATTTAGTAGGGAACCGCAATCCCTGGGTGTCGAAATATAGGGTTGTCGGCACCGGGGTACCACCTTTCACATGGAATCAATAATTCACCAGGGTCGATAGGTCGATATAGATAGACTGGATGCCACCGCACTGAGTTACTAGGACATCAGATCACCAGGACACCAACCTTCAAACATTGGGCCTTCGAGATTCTTTCCCAGTTTGATCTATTGATTTACAATAACATTTAGTGTTGGATCACCATCGATCCTATCATTATCGATGATCGATCTTCTCCCTCGCTATAATATGGATTCTCTCCTGAGGACTTGCAAAATCCATTTCTCGACTTCATCGAGATCTCTCTCCTCAAGGAAAATACATATATTCAAATCCATGAACTCGACAATATTTGTACACATAGGGTTTAAACCCCTTCGTAATGCATCAATCAACCTCCTTTCTGAGTGGCAAGAGAAAATATGATTCATATAAAATATTTTTTATTGCTTGATTTCCTGCAATGTACATTGCACAACAATAGCAATTACCGATAGGATTTAAAATCAAATCATTAACACCTGTTTGGACCCTCAAGATTCTATCATATCAGAAAAAATTCAGAGTGTGTTGCAAAGTAAATTCTAATACATCGGGTGCCCGAAATCTCAATAGCACGATCTACTATATTGAATCTTCACTTATAAAAAATTGGTAACATTTTCAAGCACAACTGACCACCTAACAACTTCATGCAAACTAAAATCGTTGGTGGTCTGGGGTCTAATTGACCTTTCTTAACAAAGTTTTGGCAATTTTCTGTAAAAGGAAAGACGACGGATTTGACACGTGGAACATTGATCCTGACTACCGGTTGATTTGAACTTCATACCCATTAGCAATAGGGATTTCCCACTGTTCCGTCGATCTAGTATTCAGACTAGGCACTATTCTTTCTTGTTTCCCAATAGTAACCTATGATCAATGGTTAGCATTCAAGCATCCAACGATCCAATGGACAAAATTTCTGGCTCACTTGAAAATAAAATTCGTTGGCTAAATATGTTGTCTTTGGACAGATGAAATTTAAGACAACTGTAACTGTCTTGTCCCCCATTACAACTCTATGATGAATTTATGGACATTTAATGATAATTAATGAAGAACTTAGTGCCAAGATTTAACGCATTTACCCTGAGAAATATTCACATAAAAAAACTAAGGGATGGTTTGAATTGTTAAGAAATTCTCATTGCTTAAATCCATAAGTATTAATTCAAATAATTTTCTATGAGATTGGATCTAACACTTTGTCGATTAGTTGCAGGAATTTGTAGAGAAAAATGACCCGAAAAAGAAAATCAAAGCAGGCAACTGACAATGAAGACGACATTGAAAATAACCTCAATTTGACATTCTTCTCTGATAACACATTCAAGAATGGCATGATAAACAATATGGAGTGGAGAAAAATTTGTGAATTCTTCCAATAAGGAGATTTCACTGACGAATATGAGTCAGATGTCGATGATTTGGTCGATGTCAAAACATCACAACTTCACAAAATTGCTACCAGACCAACAATTGTACCCTATTATGACATGGTATGATGGATAATCTCCCATACCGATATCTCTACGTGTACTATTGATAATTCATCAGGACAAGTTATTGGTTCATTTATATTTGAAGATGTTAATAATATATATAGGTTAAGCCGACCTACAAACAAGCTTGATGACAATTTCATGAACGAATTCATAAAGGAAAAAGTCAAAAAGGAAGAAATGTGAACGACTCATTTGATTAGAGAATGGTGGTATGACCCTAATTCTTTCAAAGTCATAGGTGACAAAATATATCCTATTACTAGACTGAAGAAAGCCCCAATGTTAGTTGCAATAATGCTTTGTCGTCAATATGGTGAGAAAAATCCCTCCATATTCAAGTTGGCTTGGGTCCCTATCATCCATCAAGTTCTTGTAGGAAAGATTTTCAATTGGGCCCATATAATTTCTGCCAATCTTAAACAAGAAGTGCAAAAGTATCAACAATCTCCTCCAGCATACTATCCAGGTTTTTTTATGTTTTCCTATTTGGTAGTTTCCATTTGTGCAATGACCCCTTTCCCTATTTTAGCTTGGAACTGGTCTCCCGTTGAGCAACCAATTCATTTATATTGTTCTAAAATGTGGGCAATCAATTGCAAAAATAATTTCTATGATATTTGTAATTCTTTCATGGTCCCATTGCATCTGCTTTTGAAAAACCTGCCAACCCCAAGATTCAATCAAGACACTATGAATGCCATAAAAGAAACAGGTGATTGGTTTAAAGATCAAGAATTTTCATACATTAGGATCTTTGGTTGTGAAGGCCCCTCTCATCTCTTGCTCCGATATGTCCTAGACATGCTATCATTAAAAGCAATTGCATACCACATTGTCACTGTCAAAATTGCAGTCACTTTGGCTAAAAATTTGAAAAATCAATGGCCTAATTTCCCGATTTCACTAGGTATTTATACCTTGTCAAATCCAAAATATGCTCAAAAAGATATTGACTCACTGCATCGAATCTGGCTGGCCCATGGTGACTTTAAGAGACATGATCCAACAGAGGTTATCAGAAAACAATGTGTTGTGGTGAAAAGAAAAACATATATTCACGAACACTGTCCTTTTGACATTGTTTTTCAAGGGGCAATGCACTTCCATGAAGTAAGACAAAGAATCGATGCCATAAGAAATAATGCTAATTTATTGCACTTTATTGAATGGAAACTTACCAGGAAAAATATTTCCTCAAGGAAAAAAATAGAATACAAGGAATTGTAGAAGTTGAGGAAATTGGAGAGGCTAAAAATGAAACATAACCAACTTCTGGTGCTTCTTTAGCAGAAACAAAATTTCAAAAATCTTCACAAGAAAATATTGTACCATGAAAAGAAGACTCAATTAGAGAAAATACCCAGACTCTTGAGAAAGTGGTTGAGACAAACACAGAGATGAAAACCAACACAAACATCAACTTCTCTCAGACAACACTTGTCCAGATTACTGATCCTATCAATACTACTCCCATAAATTCAATTCCAAGAAGCCTCGTTACGATTTCTTTCAATCTTGACATCATTTATCCTGTAGAAGATATTGTTCTATATTTACACAATTTTGTCTTTGATGACAAAACCAAAACTATAGAAAAGAGAAGGTCCAAAAAGAGAAAAACGACCCAGCATGAAGAAATCACACAAGAAGTAACTCAATTATGGAGTGTTGCACATTTGGACGATGAAGAATTTGCAGAGGAAGCTATTGATGCCTTGGGGGATTTTCCAACTGCCAATAAATGGTCTATTACAATAATAACTAATTAGCTAAGGAAAGAGAAGAACAGAGTAAAGAAACTTCTAGAGCAGCAAAGGATACAAGAACACAATTGGAAACAAAAACATGAAACTCATGTCAAGGCCATCACAGAAGAAAAAAATATTTCTCAAAATATCATTGCAAAACTGACAGCAAAAATGGATGCAATTAAAATTGAACATGACATAGACCTAGCAACATTTGTTGCAGAGAGAGAGAAAATCAACAAAGACTATGAGAATCAAATAGATATGTTGACTGTCGAACTAGAAGAGGCCAAAATAAGGAATCAAAGTTCAAAACCCCTAAGCAAAGAATCAATACAACTTAATGCTAAATTATCATCTTCTCAAGTATTGTTCTATTCAAGATTGTATTTGATTAAAGAATAGCATGAACAAATCCTGTAGTTTTTTTATGAGTCTTAGTCACAATGTAAAAATAAAAAATATCTACAGGCTATTTATAATTTGAAATTATGGGAGGCACACACCAACACTTTACCACCAGAATACACCAAAATGTTTGAAGAAGAAAAAATTCAAATACAAGCTTCACTAGATTCTTGGGAAACAACTTGTTTGTTTTCACACAATCTCATTGAATAAATAAGTAAAAATTGCTCAGTCTTATGGAATTCGACAATGGATATCATTGAAGAATATGAACTGCCCCATGTGCAATTTCTTGGAAAACCAGTTCCATTATCAAATTTTCTTTCAAATCTACATGAGCAAATAGAATCAAGGTCAAACAATATCAATAGTTTGAATTTCTGGAACGTCGAAAGTGTTCAATAGTTAGTCAATCGTCGAGCACAATGTTCAAAAACAATTGAGAGTTTATTGTCCAAGTTTTCAAGTAAACAAGAGGAAGCTTCTAGGAAAATCTATTGATGCAAATTAAACAAGGAAATTTTCCAGCCTTCATTAATTGCAACCATGTTACAAAGAGTTTCCTTATGGAAAAAGTAGGCACAAATGCAACTGGAAAAAGTCAGCACCGGTGCTACTGGACTTCCCTAGAATATCTCTCCTTGATATCATTTATCAAGTCAATTTCAGATAGCTACACCTATTGATTCCACCCAAGCAAGAAATATGTTACATAATTTTTCATGTACTCTCCTATTTATCGTAATTCTATACAAAAAAACAAGATTGGAGTTTCCAGAGAAAATGCTAGCTGCATTGTTGTAAAAGCCTTTATGCTTTAAGTTTTCAGAACTTGTAATTGCAACACTTGCAACATGTTTTATTTCTCTTAGTACTATTATTAAACACTAGTGAGATTTTAATTATTGAAAACCATTGTTCTCTTTTTCTGTGGTTTATTTATGAACATAAGCTTTATGTTCTGCGTTTATGCAGTCTTCTTAGAATTTTCAGAAAATCTTATTGTTCACTCTTTAAATAAACTTGAACACGGATAATGTGGAATTGCACATCAGTTTCTATATTGATACATGTTCAACAACTGTTTGTTGTGCCCATTAGTGATATGCATAATTCTAATTTACATTTATGGATATGGATATGCCAATTATCTAACAATTAAATAAATACAACCATATAGTCACGATCCAATGCATCTCCAATCAAACTAATAATGCCAGTAACTAAGCAAATGTACAACTAACTTTAACTAGAATTGACTAAATGGGTTGGAAAAAATATTAACATCTACATATTACATTTAACTAAATGCAACTTACAAACGCCTTCTTCCTTCCCATCATATTTTTTCATTACTTCATGAAGCAAAAATTCTAATTTCTTTGAACAAAACTTGTACAAAAATATGTCTATGAACATTTTGTCTAAATGGAAGAATTATAACAAAATGAAAAACAACTCCTTGCAAAACATGAAGTCATTCTTTTAACTACTGGATAAGAAGTCTCCATGTTTCCCTTGATGGATACTGGTATGACCTCATTTGTCTCATGCAATATCTAGCTCAGTGTATCTCTCATATGTAGGAGGATTTGAAAATAGATTTTAAATTTCTCACAAAACATAGAAATCATGTCTCAGCACATCCACATTAGTTTTCCCTCTTAAATTGTCATCCATACCTTGGAACTTTGTCTCATTTTGTCTCGCTACGAACAAACATTTTCTGTAACTTTCATTTGATAAGAGCCTTCCTTTGTCATTTAAAGTTGAAGGTAACCCCAACTTGACTATGTTTTCAAATCTATTTTTGAAAGAGCCAATGTTTTCCTTCACTATTGTGCATTTCTTCTTGGCAATATGCAACAAATTCCTTTTTGTAAAAATATTTTTGGCCTCCATAACCATTGTGTTTTTGTCTTTCACACCTTTGCTTATTAATGTTTCATTGGAATTAAAATTTAGGAACTTAATAATTTGGCTAACAACCTCTGCTTGAGTTCCTAATTCCTGAAATGATTTCTTTATAACTTCAGTTGTTAATAGCATTTCATCATCAATTATCCTGAAATAATCCCATATCTTGGCAACTTCATTTATGATTTCATTCCAGATAATGTGTCTAGCCCCTACCAAATAACAATTTCCACACAATTTTTTCTTCAATTGTTCAATGTCTATAAGCATATGAACTTTTAGCTTTTCATATTTTGTGATGAATTTATCCTTCTCCTTCATTTCCTCATCCCATGTTGCAATTATTCTCTTCAATTTTTCAATTTCAGCTTCCTTTAGATCCAAGTCTGTTAGTGCTTTTGACAATCCATCTCTTGCATCTACTGGTGTTAATGCACATGATGAAGTACATCCTCCCTTTAAAATTTTAATCTGATTTTGTTGCAACTCCATCTCTTCTCCCATTTGCACCATTATCTTCATGAATTCATCATTTTCTACTTGCATATCCTGCAACTCTAGACTCTGTACATGTTCGATTCTAGGGATTTTAAGCCTTCTTTTTAGTGTTTGGATCTATGTTTCTTTAGTTTTCACCAGGGCTTGCACAGATACCACATCATATGGATTGACTCCCAAGTCCATTACCCATTGTTTTAATTCCTCCACTCTTATTTTCCTAGTTCTATTTGCCAATTTCTCATTTTTAAGTTGCTTTCTAAGATTTTTGTGTACAACTTCCAGCTTCTTTATTCCCAATTTGACAATCATCGCATCTTTATTCAACATATCTCTAGTTTGTCTATGAAGATCCATTGTATCCAATGGATGCACTACATTGAGATCAATAGGCACCTTTGTCACTTTCTTCTGCTCTTTTGGCTTCATCACTGATATATTCAACCTAACATTTTTATAGTCAACAACATAGAGCATCCTTGTGTGCGATCCTCCTTGATCAAAGATTTTGGGTATAATGTTTTTCCTCATATTTGAACTCATTTTCCTGATATCCTCGGATTGATTAAAAAAATCAATATGCTTTGATTGATCTGTAGTCAAAGACATTGTTTCATTCTGACCCTCTGTACTGTTAACCTTATATGATGATTAAACTTCCACAACTACAATAGATTCTTTGTCCACTGGCGCTACTTCTTCCTGTAATTCTTTCTCTTCCTCTTCATCAAATACCTTTGTCTCTTGCCTTTCTTTTTCTGACTTGTATTCATTTGTTTCTAAATCCTTTGAACTTTAATTTGTATTCTTTCTCTTCAATATCCACTCAAACTTCTTGGGAGTCTTTGTTATTGGACTTACTGGTATTTTACCATGGACTTGTAAGACATTTTTCACATCTTTCCAACTGCTCTAGTTTGCTAGCAGCTCCACCTCTTCTTTTCTCTCATGATGAGAAGGAGTTTGTTGTCCCTTGACCAAGTTTTGAGGATCCTTGGTCATGTTTGACCTATTTTGGGACTTCGACAGGCTGTCGAAGACGGAGCACAAGTCGAAGTGGAGATCGTGGGATCTCGGCCCCTTGTTTAGGGATTTTTGGGTTTTGGGATTATGTAACGGGTATGGAGATGTCGGCCCATGGTTTTACCCATGTTTAGGCCCTTTTTTTAATGTATAAATAGATAGCTCGGTGATGTAAGCAGTGGTGTGTAGGTGCCATGCTAGGTGCTAAGTGCAAGTGATAACTGTAAATGCTTTGTGAATACTGTGTGAGACTTGTAACGCTAAGTGCAAGTGACTGTGTAAAGGCTTTGTGCTATGACTTAGCTCGGGGAAGGAGGATCTAGAGAAGTGCACACAGATCTCCTGTCCTATGTGGAGTAGGATCTTGTGGCTCTGTGCATGTAGAAGATTGACAAAAGACAATAAAAAGACGAAGAGTTGGTGGATGTATCCCCAGTCTTGGGGTGAACCACGTATATCCTATGTTGTGGTTTCTTTGTGCATTGTGAATGTTTTATTGTTCATATGATTTATGCTTAGTGTAATAATATGTGCTTATATGAGTATGATAGCTTAGTGCCTAATGATGTGAATAAGATGCTAGATTTGATCTACGTTGATGTGATTAGTGCTTGAATATTTTAGATCTGGATGAATACTGTGTTGCTCTGTAATTAGGGTTTATTTGCGTTGTGAACTAAGGTTAAATACTGATGAATAATGACTGCTACGTGCTCTGTTAAGGTGTTATAATCACAGATCTGTGTCCCAGCTAAGGTTGCAGACCTCTGAGTCCTGCAACCACCCCCGCCTCTACCTCGAGTGAGACTTCATCTGCTTCGCAGGTGTTGCCGAAAGGGTAAATAGTTCGGGTTTTTTTGGTGTGTTGTTGAAGTGTTGAACCCTGGGTCTGACCCTGTGTGCCAACAAATGGTTCTGTTGTCGAGACGTGAAACTGTGAATTCTGGGAACTAAAGAAAAAAGAAATCTTTGTGCGTAGATCTATTGCCCTAGTGCGCAGTATTCTACTTGACTTGTAAAGCTCTATGCTAAGAAGAGAAGTCAGATATGAAGAAAAGAGGTAAGATATTGAAGCTTTGTGCTCTAATAAAGGTAAGAACAATGGAATTTTTTTATTGAAAAGGTAAGATAAGTGGAAATTTTTGTTTCAAAAGTATGGATCTAGGTATGTTTGATAAATTTTGTCCTAGCTTGAAAACTAGGGCACAACTAGAAGAAAGAAGATTTGATATGAGTAGATCTAGTAAGAATAGTGAAAGATGTGTTATCCCTATGCATAAAAAGAATGTTTGGACTAACAAATGGATGTAGGATCCTAGAAAGAATTTTTTGTAGGTTAACTACTATGATCCTAGTGCGCAGTACAGGAAAGGCTGGGGATCATTTAAAAGAAAAATAGGATTAACCCTTTATTATAGTTGCAGAAGACCCGGGCATCTTGCTAAGGAATGCCCTAGTCGAATATCGAGTTGTCTTTGTTGTAAATCTATGGATCATGAAGTTTTGGATTGCCCTAGAATGATTGCTAAGCTTGACAGAATGAATATGAGAAAAGAAAACCCTAAGGAAGATCAAGGAACGGAGACCATGGTAGAACCTCAGAAAGAATCAGAGAATGTATTACTACAAATGAAAGAAACCCTGAATGATCACAGAAATATCAACTTATCAGAGATATTCAAAGAAAAAGAGTGCATAGAAACAATAATAGGAGACTTCGACATTGACTGTATTCTGGATGAGGAAACACAGGTGAATATCATGACAGAAATAACCTGGGAAATTTTAGGAAAGCCTGCTATGATTCCTTCATTAGGAGGAATAAGATTACTTAGAGGAAAGTTGATAACCTTATGTAGAAGGCTTACCCAGATATCTATGAGTGCTCATGTAACTTCGACAGAGGAATATTTTGAGGTTGTTAAATTTATTGAGAGCATCGCCCCATTTGCTATGTTACTAAGAAAAACATGGATTAAGAAGGATCGGACCAGAAGAAAATAAGAGGAAGCCCTAGAACAAAAGAAGCAAGAACTAAGAGACTTAATGACTAAGAGGAAAACACACTTACTGAAAGAACAAGAGGACCATTCGAAGCTACTGAGGACCAACAATATGGATGTCGAAGATGAAAGAACCCAAGAAGAATTACAATATTTGTCTGTACAAAAGAGTAGAATACCTACCTCAGACAAAGAAGAAGTACTACTATCTAACCCTATGACAGAATCTCATCAATGCGAAGTTACTATGTTGAGTACAGATAATAATTAGAATGGAAAGGGGAATACCAAGACGCAGATCACAGGGAAGAAGGCTAGAAATCTCAGTAAGAAGAGAACAAAGCTAGAAATATAACCTGGAACTTCGTCAGGATATCATAATAGCGCAACATGGCACTTCACCATGGTGGATAAATATAACCGTTGGAGTCATTATGACTGTTAGACCGACGCTCCCGAACGGTTAGAACAACAATTATGACCAGAAAGCTCGCCATTGGACCGTTGGGACCGCGTCGTAACAGACAAAACTGCATTGATGAAGGCTTTTCGCCTGTTGGACAGATTTGTTACCTCGCTATATACTTAGGCCGTCAATTGTTGCATCGATAACACTTTTTTGAATTGTATCCGAGCCAACAGAAGAACTCATTGCTACCGTGCTTTGTTTACTGAGATCGACACCTGTTCTATTGCATTGAGCATTCATTCATCAACCTGAGTCATCTGATCTTGAGCGTGCATGTCAGACGAACTTAGTGTTGTAGAGAAGTTGGTTGAAGAAGTTATAATCGATTTAATGGCTGAAAAAGTAATGTCTGCAGGAATTCAAGCTTCCTCGTCGAGAGGAATGCAAGCCTCTCCATCGACTACTCGTGGATCTGGACCAACCCAACTTGCATCCGAGAAAAGAACCAAGCATCGAGATGAATTGGTCAATTGTTGACAGACGAAATTGACCGTCCGTCAACTGGAAGAGTGGAACCGGTCTGGGGTTGTCTAATAACCCAAGCCGTTTGGGATGAACCACCCTGACGGGTTTAGCGGCTCCATTATCCGATCTAAGGTCCTAAGAAAACAAAAAAAGAAAAA
>JZKD02S2362109.1:278559-299699 GCA_000966675.3 Picea glauca | reverse complement strand
AAACAAATCATAGGCAATTGTTATGTTGCCTCATCAACAGGAAACACGATCGAATCCAAACAAGATCATTTTCAAATTGACATAACTGTATTGACATAACAAACGATCCATGCCACGAGGGAATTAAATCAAAACTGGCGCGTAAATCAACTCAAATGAAATCACAACAGGATCAATCAGTTGATATAAGGGTTCGTAAGAGTTGTCCGATCGTTTGTTATTGCAAATTGGGGCAGACAAAATCATTCACGAAATCATTTCTTGAATTCATTTTGAAACGACTATTACCCGAATTTCCTCATACGAATTTGACAGAAATAACATAAGTCGATCTGAGTTAACAAACTCGTTTGAAAATTAAAATTAACAGAGCTGCAATCAAGTCTATTTTTGATACAAATACAACTCATGAAAATCATCGTACTAACTGAAAATACACAACAATCCAATCAAGCGAATCGAACAGCTAGGGTTTAACATAGTCATTGTGAATCAAAACTGTTCCATGATTTGGGCGTAAATATCATTTGCACAGGCTTAAATGAGAATATTGTTTTCATGAAAAACAGAGTCGTTCTTTCCAATTCAGAGTGAATCAGAGTTGTATTCCCAATTTAGAATATTATATCAATTCAAACTCACGAAGTCGTTCCAAAATCACGGCATACAAACTAAATTAGAGCCGATATAGTCTAACCATAACAAAATCATACCAAATCAAACATGATATGAAAAAAATCCTGTTCAAATTAGATACAAACAAATCGAATAGAAAGCAAACCATCGATTTCGTTAACTCATATCAACAAACAATCGAATCAAATCCGATGAAAACCTATCAGTGGCTAAACTAGGCATGAGAAAATCGTGTATCCAAATCAAAACTTAATTGAATTTTAGCAAAGCGAAAACAATGTACAGGATGAACAACATTACGACAGAGCCATTTCGAATGATAGGCAGAGCTATTTGAAAACCAAATTCAAATCATTATATTAATCCTGGTCATTCACAAAACTAAAATGATATCAAAATCATACCTGTATGACGAGCAGACGGCTTGATCATGACATTTTGGAATTGACAACAGCTGTAGCCGATTCAACATTCCGAAAAATGATGGAACCAGTAGTTTTCTACTTCCTATCATTTGCTTGAAGTTTATCCCTTTGGCTAGTCAACACTGCAACTTGGTTTTCCAGTGATTTGATTTTCGATTGAAGTACAAGAACGTCTATATAGTATCGTTCCAACCACACATCACATTGGTCACATGACGACTGTCCGGGCTTCGAAGATGCAGGTGAGGGTTTGGTTAAATTTCCAAGGGTTTCGTTAGGTAGTTTGATCCCAAGGTAGCTAGGATTATTCTTTAGGCAAGGGGGCAGATTAGAAACGAAACCATAAGGTGGCTCGGAGCACAGACCCTGTGAGTAAGGGTACTCACTAGCTAGGAAGCGTTCTATGTCAGAGTCTGAATCCTCACTTAGGACTATGGGCTTCTGCTCAACACTAGGTTTAGGCTTATTCCTAGCCATTCTCGAGATAAGCCAAGCATTCTTTTTTCCTTTGCCATCAACAGTAGGGTTACCTCTAACCTTTTTGCTCACAGGATTTTTTACATCCTCAACCTTCTCAGTTATAGCATCGGGAAAGTCAACATCAGGGTCAAATGAGGGTTTAGGAGAAGGCAATAGGACATGGAAGGGAACGGGTGGCCCAAACTTAGCTTCATTAATCACAGACTTGTCAATCTGGATAGGGTCTGTATCATCAAAACCATTTCAAGCGATAAAATCTCGCCAGCTATCACCATGGAGACTTAAGTGATGAATAATGATAAGTCTGATTAGGCCATGGTGGAACATGCTACTATCGGCCTTCTCCCTTTTAAACCTTTTTGACATTTTATAAAGGCTACGCTAGAAGTAGAAAGGCATATTCAATGGATACCCTATAAAATTCATTAACAAACGCAGGTGGTAGAGAAAAACGAGTCCATATCGACCCTCACAGGTCACGAATTGTTTAACCACCATCAAAAGATCATGCCATCGTGGTTTAAGCATGGAAATGGGCATACCTCTATCACAAGATGTGACCTTTCATGAGACGAACAATAGTGGCCATGGCACCTCTTCCACTTTTGAATTTTTAAACCAACGCTGGCCCGTGGCTGCTAACCCTGTGGCAGAGCTAATGAACTCTTCACTGATTTCCAACTGAACGTCACCCACATTGGCTCTACAGCCATCAAAATTCAGGGCGAACTGTTGTGCAATAAATAAATTAAAACCCTCAAACCTTTGCATGAAGGTGAGCCAACCGCTATTCTCTAAGTCTTTCCGGGCATTTTCGAATAGTAGCAAGGCTTGGCTACCATTCGGATCAATTCGCACCACCGGTGCCATGGAGCCGAGAACACGGTGAACGAGCCAGGGTTTGAATCATAGCATACACACGAGCAGAGTGCACGAAGGGTTACCCGAGCTAATAGAGGTGAAACAGGGATAAGGGATAGGCATTAATGACATCGTGTGAAGGTGGTGGAGCTATTTCTGCCATGCAGAATAGTCATTGCTAATGGTACAACCGCCGGCGCTTATAGCTGTTCAACCCACTATAGTATAGTTCAACAATTATGTCACTTGCCCGACCAATGAAATCAATGGTAAGTGTATAAACCAACACGCGCAATCAAAGTTATGCCATAGTTTTAAACACCCAACATACAAATTGAAACCAATACCAAGTGTTGGACCAATGTTCCAATGCGTTTTGAACTAAGTGTCATATCAAATGAAATATATCAAGGGTTTAACCATAACACTTATATATCTTTATGAAACCAATGGTCAAGTAGATCAAATCAAAGAACATATAAATCCAATTGCCAATGAATCACAAACTTAATCACTCATGAAACGAAACTACATGATCAATCAAAGAATGTCAAATGAGTGCAGATCAAAAGGGTTTTGCAAGCTTCATAGTGATAAGTGAAATATATATCGACAAGAATGATAACAACAATTCAATACTGATTTTAATGTGACTTCGAAAGATCAAGTTTTCACACTTACAGTGGTGAAAACAAAACGAAAGTAAGTGTGCGAATGGCGCAAAGAATAAAAGTGTCATTTATTTGAGAATTGCGACGAAAAAATAATGTTTGCAAAACATTGGTGTAGGCAGCTTATTAGTCAGTGGAAAATGTGAATTGGCTGCCAACAATGGCGACACACTGGTAGAAGCAGTTATCTCTGCCAAAATGAACAAATTCAGATTAGGACAGCAAAGATCATTCCAACTGAAAAATAACAACCAGAAAATCGTATAAACATCATCATTAACCAACTATTCCAGCAGTGTTTTAAAACATGAAAACTGATAACAGTCTTAAGACCAGCGAACCACGATATTAAAGATAAAATCTCCAATACTGTTGACAGAGCCACTGCTGCCAGCAGGCGTCCATAGCCTCGACATGGTTTCCATTTAACCCACTATGACATCTGTATCCTGCCAAGAAGTTCTAGATCAGAATAAAGGACATTAAAGAGGATTCTTATTTGCAAATTTTCATATACCCGACATTGCTTCGCTGCCAGCGGGCCTGTTCAGTACCTCGACAAAGTTGTATTGGCGTCATGCATGCATTTACCCACTGCCAGCAGACCTGTTCAACATCCCAACGGGTTTACAAGCACTTCCCACAGCTCTTATTAATAATTTATTTTGTTTTGTTTTTTCATAGATATATAGTTGAGCGGGGTGACGCTGAAAATCATGATATTTTAACATATTTTTTCAGACCTCATCAGAATTTTTTAGAACTGTCCTTTATTTAGATCCATAGATGTTTCATTTACAAAAGCAACTTCCTAAGGCAGGGATACATCTTCCGAGTCATTCCTTTAAGGAATAGGGACATCGTAAAAAGATAATAGATGATCATGACAAGCTTTGCTCAAAGATCAAAATCAGTCAACTTCTTTCAAACAACAGACTTTTCCAACATAGATATAAATTTCAGAAATATACCATTGACGTTTATACAAATTTTCTTAGTATTTATTTCAGCGAAGGAATTTTCTATTGTCCTTGTTTGCATAGTTCAGTGTACAGGTATGTGTATTTTCCAAAAACACAAGCTGACAAAATCGAAGGAAAAATCAAAAACAAAAAAAAAAGCAAACGAAAAAGAAAACAAAAGAAAAATATGTACATAATATACAAGGGTTGTCATCAAGCAAAGTATCTTTTCAGGGCTTGACCATTCACCGGATAGGTGTCAAGCTGCCCTTCTAGATTCTGCAATCGAAAAGAACTGGGACCCAACGTTTCAGCAATTAAAAACGGTCCAAGCCATAAGTTTTGAAATTTAGTGTGTTCTCCCTTTCCCTCATGCGGTTTGTCCCATTTCAAGACGAGGTCGCCTAGTTCGAAATTCCTATCAGAAGCAGAGTTGGAATCGAACCAACTCTTAACCAATAGTTGATGCTGATATAACTTACGTTTAGCTTGGGCTCTTACTTCTTCTAGCTTCATCAAAGCGTTAATTTGGTTTTCCAAAGGGGAACAATCTTCTTCTTGGACTTTCTGCGAAAACTGAAGTGAAGGAAGAAGAATGTGAGGTGGCAGAATTGCTTCTCTGCCATAAATGAGAAAAAGGGGGAGTTACCTATAGCCGCTTTTGGCATTACCCTATCATCCCACAATGCGTTTAGCAGTGCATTGTGCCAATTCTTGTGATTTTCAACCACCGTTCTCTTGATGATTTTAATCAAGTTCTTGTTTGTTGATTCTGCCAATCCGTTGCCCTGAGGGTAATAGCTAGCAGAATACTTCAATTTAATTCCTTTTTCCAAAGAGAACTCGCTCATCTCAAGAGAGGAAAAGTAAGAAGGATTATCGAATACTAAACAGTCAGGGATACCGAAACGAGTGATAATATTCGAATTTAGAAAGGCAATTACCTGACTGGTGTTGATAGTTCTTAACACAGCAGCTTCAGACCATCGGGTAAAGTAATCTGTGGCTGTCACAATAAACTTGTGCTATTGTGAGGACGGGGGGTTGATTGGACCTATGATATCAAGGCCCCACTGCTGAAAAGGAGAATCTACTGAAACGAGCTGCAAAGGAAAGGCTGGTTTTTGTAATCGCCCTGATGCTCTCTGACAAATGATACATTTACGACACAAGGCATGGGTGTCTCTAAAAAGCGTGGGCCAGTAATAACCGGCTCTCAAAACCTTATGAGCAGTGGTGTCACCACCAAAATGACCACTAACTTCTCATGCATGCAACTCTAGCAAGACTTTTTCTGCTTTGTCTTTTTCAAGACAACGCATCAGTATGCCGTCAAAACTTTGACGAAACAGAATACCATTAACCAGATGAAAGGATGCAGACTTTAATCTCAACGCTCTTCTTTTAGCAGGGTCCAGGTGATGGGGGGCTGACCCATGTTCAAGACAAAATCTTATATCGTCATACCAAGGACTGACAGAGTTTTGTGCGCAACAGATTAGACTTTGATCGCGTTGTCCTAGGTTTGATGTATCGCTTTCTTCTTGCGGTCCTGCTGCTGAATCAACAACCAACTTGCATAACCCTTGGCCTCTCACTATCTGAGCTGGGGTGATTTCTAAGTCGTACTCCTACAAGGAGGTGACCTAGTTGGCCCTCTTTTCACCTAGTTCATTTTGCACTAACAGGTTCCTTACGGCTGGGTAGGGCACAATAACTTTCGTCCTAGACTTCAAAAGATAGGACCGGAAGTGCTTAACTGCTTTGAAAATAGCGTAGGCTTGCCGATCTACCGCTGGGTAATTAAGTTCAACGCCTTTGAAGGCGGAGCTCATAAAGGCAATGGGTACTTCATTGTTTTCGGCATTCTTTTGGGTTAGGACGACAACATAGGAACGGTCAGAAGCAAAAGTGTAGAGTGTAAAGTCTTGAGAAAAATCTGGGCTCATGAGAGACAGAGCGTCTATTATGGAATTCTTTATTGCATTAAAAGCTTGACTTTCACTGGGTCCCCAGTGATATTGGGTGTCTTTCTTAATCAAATTCTGTAAAGGCCTGGCCATTTCGGAGAAACTGGGGACGAATCTCCTCACGAAGTTAATCTGGCCTAAAAAAGACTGCATAGACTTTTTGGATGTAGGAGGGGGAAGTTTCTCGATGACTTGAGTCCTTTCGGGGTCGATAATCATCCCTTCACTAGACATAATAAATCCTAAGAGTTTACCCTGTTCTACTGCAAAGATGGATTTTTTGGGATTCAAGGAGATGCCGTATTTACGACATCGCAGTAGGACGACTTGTAAGTGAGCTAGATGATCGTTTTTGTTTTTAGAAAATATAGTCACATCATCTAATTAAACTACGATGGACTGATTGATTAAGCCTCAGAAAGCGATTTCCATCGCTCTCTAGAAAGTGGCTCCAACATTAATCAGTCCAAAGGGCATTTTACGATAAGCATAAGTTCCCCACGGAGTACGGAAGGTAGTTTTAAGTTGGTCTGGTGGAGACATCAGGACTTGGTTGTATCCCGAGAAACCATCCAGTAAAGATAGCCTCTCAGAACCAGATAGCTGTTGAAGGATCTGTTCCATGGGTGGGACAGGATAGTTGTCTTTATCAAACGCTTTATTAAGGTTTCGGAAATCGACGTAGAGTCGTATTTCCCCACTTTTCTTCCGGACTGGGACAAGGTTAGAAACCCACTGAGTGTGTCTAACAGGAAAAATTATCTTGGCATTTAGGAGCTTATTCAATTCTTTTTGAACGGTCGGTTCGAGCTTGGGGTGCATTTTCCTCAATTTTTGTTGAAAGGGTAAGGTTTGGGGCTTCATCGGAATGACATGTTGTATGATGTTAGGGTCGAAAGTTTTAAGGTCATAATACGTCCATGCAAAGACATCTTTAAACTCTTTGAACAATTTAATAAATGCAGCTTTTTCTTGTTTAGAACATCCCAACCCTAGATTAATGCAATGAGGATTTTCATTAGTTCCTAAGTTCACATTTTCATAAGATAATGAGGAACTATTGGTTTTATAGTTGACCGTCTTTTTAAATTTATCTTGAAGATCATAAAACTTCTCTAATCTAATTACAGATTTAGGGATCGAGTTTACCATATCCGATGAAGATTCAGGAGTTCTCGGATCTGGTATTACCGTGAAATCGCTCAATTGTCGTCGTGTGTGTGTTCGTCTATCACTGCGCCTTGAAAAGTTTCTTCCATGTGCATAAAGTTAATAATCTGCTGATCGTCGTCAAATACTCTCCAGTTCGTGATGTTGTCGGGAACGGATGGCCGAAACAGCAGCTCAACGGAGAATGCATCTGGGGACAAGCCTTCTGCAGGAAGAAGTTTAGAAGCTACATTAGCTAATAAATCTGCTTCAGAGTTATTCAATCTAGGAATAGAATTTATATTGAAAGCAGAAAATTTATTCATTAAATTCCATACCTCAGACTGGTAGCTTTTGAGTTGCGGAGACAGACAATGGATAGAGTCTCTTACCTATCTAACCACTATTTCAGAGTCGCCAAAGACGGTTAAATTTTGAATGTTGATATCCGAATATTTTCTGAGACCTTGCAGTAAAGCCTCATATTTTGCAGTATTATTAGTACATTCGAATTCCAACCTACATGCAATTAATGTTTTGTTACCTGCCATATCGATAATGACGCAGCCTGCTCCATCTCCTTCTTTGGACTTTGACCCGTCGAAATACAGAGACCAAATTTGATTTCCATCGAGTGCATGAGACCGTTGCGTAGAAGTTGTTGGTTGCATATATGCTACAATCTCGGACTGCTGTTCTGGATTGGTGATAGGTGAAGCCTCTGCCATGAAATTGCCGAAGAAGGTGTCCATCCCTTGTACTTTGGGTGAATCAGCAGAAGGTGTAAATGGTTCATTGGGATCGTTCAAATCTTTGACCGTGAACTTAAGGTAGCGTTCACGATTTACCTTGATCTTTTTAGGCTTACCGTTGTCTGGAAGCCATAGATGGGACCAATATGTCATGAAATAACCATGTAGCTGCTCCGACCAGTCCCTTCTTAAAAACAGACCATACACTTCTGGAATATCCACAACAATTATATCAATAACTTGATGAACCTTGGGGTTAGACGATAATCTAATAAGAACATTCTTTAGTTCGCCTATGACTTTAACATTTGTCCGATCAAGTTGTATGATTTTTAAAGTCGAGGGTTCAACTTCAGTGTTAATATTTTGGCAAACAGACCATGGCATCACATTGGATGACGCTCTTGAGTCTACCATACAATTGTGCACGTTTCTATTAAAGATTTCGAAATTTAGCAAAAATGGAGGTACATTTTTGCGAGTACTAAGAGTAGTAGCTTGTGGATTTTTACTCGCAGTTTCTAAAGCTACTTTATCTACATTATTTACATTATTTACATTACTTACAGGAAGGCTTCCTTTATCTTGAGGATCAGGATTGTTTTTAGTGGAAGTCTTCTGGGGAACTTTGTTCTGCAAAACCTTGTTACCATTAGAATTACCATTTTTTCCATTCTCTGAGATATTTTGTAACATTTTTTGTAGCAGAAATGGAAACTTCAATAACTCATAAACATAAATGTTAGCTCTCAACTTTTTAAGATCTTAAACTACATCATAATCTAAGTTGGGGTTCACATTACTCTGTTTAGTCTCAGCTGATTTAGATTGCTTTGGAGGCGAAGTTGTAGTGTTTTCGGAAGAAGGTTTGTTGGCTATCTTACTCCTGGTATTGTAGGGATGTAATGTCTCGTAGTTAGCTTGAAATATTCTATCCGAGAAGTGTCCAAAAATGTTTGGAGAAGACTCTTCTTCTTGAACTATCTCTTGTTCAACTACCTCCTCAGGAATCTCAGGAGGCATCAAGTTATCTTGGGCTTCTAGAATTGTTTGAAGGGCGCATTGCAGACTTTCTAGATTTAGGCCTTCGGTGGTTGGATTAGGTTGGTTGGTAGGAAAAGGCTTCCGGAACGGGGGTTTGTAAGGTCCTTTGCTCGAGGAAGCTTCTTCGGTCGTCCATTTTAAGTCTATAACTTGATTTGACAGTTTTTGAACCACTTTAGTTAAGTTTTCTAAATCAGAGCTTTCAAGTTGTGTTTTACTTTGAGTGGGTCTGGGGAGGATTTCGATCTTCTTTTTGGAAGAAGAACTAGTCTCAGTTTCGTTTCTAGTAGAGTCTTTAAGACTAAGAATGTATTTTTCAATCTGGCTTACCTCCTCGAAGGCTTCTAACAACGTGGCTTTCTTAGATCGTTTAACCCAAATAACTATACTTTGATGCAAAGCTTTAGTGTAGTATGCTATTATAAGACTCTCAACAGGCATGGAATCCATAGGGATTCGGTTTTTGAGTGTTAAGAATCTTTGATTAAAGTCTTTAACTTTTTCTTTTGGGTTCATTCTTAAGCTAGAAAGGTCCATGACTAGGACTTCCGGAGGTTTATCGTCTCCGAACTTTTCCAAAAAGGATGACTCAAACTTTTCCCAAGACACGATGGTATGGGGTTGTTGGGAAAAGTACCATGTGGATGCATTGCCCTCGAAAGTATAGGGGAACAACCTACATACAACATATTCATGTTCGACATTGCGGAGTCTTATGGCCAACATAAAATTTTTAATGTGATCTTCAGCGATCTGTTTTGAGTCAGGGTCAAACTTGGGAAGTTATTTCTCCGGGTGTTTAGGTAAAGGATGTTGAGCTCCAGGTACAACTACGACATCCTGATCAAGCCAAGGTCTAGCAGGGTTGTTCTGATTTTCCATTGGTGTAGTGGGTGTGGAAGACTGAGAAGGGGAATTGCCTTTGTCAGAGGAATATCCTCCAGAAGAGGAAGGAGATGATGGAGGTGGTGAAGGGGGTATCCCAGATCCTCCCGCAGCAGGATTTAGATTTGGATCTGTAGGATTCACAGTGAGACTAGTGCCTCCTAATTGTTCTCTGATATCGGAGAAGTCCAAAGGTTGGCCCCACGGTCAGTTAGGTTGCCTCAAACGGGCTAAGGCAATATGTGTTTTAATAAGGGATTGACGGACAATCTCTTGTATTTCACCACCTGTAGGATTAGGGGTTGCTGGATCAACTGTGATCTGTGGATCGTCGGTTGAAGTAGTTGTTGTTTGAAGGGGAATATTATCATTTGAATGGCTTCTAGTCACTATAGGTGAGCGATTAAGTGGTGGAAGAGTCTTGCGACTGCCTCGTGCCATTAATTAAGTTCAGGCCCTCCATCTAGTGCCATTTGTTTACGGGCGAAATTGACCGTCCGTCAACTGGAAGAGTGGAACCGGTCCAGGGTTGTCTAATAACCCAAGCCATTTTGGATGAACCACCCTGACGAGTTTAGCGGCTCCGTTAGCCGATCTAAGGTCCTAACAAAACAAAAAAAGAAAAACTATTCTAAACTAACTAATCTAACTAAAACTAACTATTAAACAAACTAAAACAAAATTAACTATTCTATATATACAATCTACTAACTAATACTATACTAACTCTAACTAATTAACTATCTAACTACTAACATAAATAAATCTTATTCACAAAATGTACAATATCTACAATTTACAGATTTAAATAAAACCTGAAAAACTCATTAATATTCTGTCCTAAGACAGAAAGAGATATTTTTTGTTGATTTTATAATTCTATGAACAGAAATAAAACAAAACAAACAAAACTAAACAAATAATATACTAATTCTAACTACTCATCTAACTAAACATATATCTAACTAAACTACTTAAATTATACTAAACAAATTAACGAAAATAAATCACAAACTGACCTGGAGAAACGCTCCAGGTTTGTCCTGTGTATGATGATTGTCTTAGCTGATTGGAGGGAGGAAACCCGCACCGAATTATCCAGGCGCTCCTTGTAAACAGAAAGCTGCAGTGCTCTTCAATATAATTACAGGACAAACAAGACATAAAAATTTACAACAATCTTATGATTTATAAATCTTCACCGTTAGATAAATCTGTATGCAAAGACTTATACAAAATAATTCAATTGATGAAGAAGAGAAATCTGTCATTCATTAACTGAATAAAGTAATTGTTGTATTTTTAAGTATTGAAAGAAATCAGATATGGATAGCACATTAATTAAATCATATCATTCTGCAATAGACAATGATAGCTAAAGTAGTCTATAATCAACTGCAAATTGACATGCATAAAACTTGAAACAAAAGATTGATATATTGAAAGAGAAAGTTGTAGCAAAACATCAACTCCTGTCTCAGTTTGTATTAGAAATCCATAGCCTGGTTCTCCCACAAGTGAGGATGCCCCTTATTACAAAAAATAATAATTATTTAAAGACCTTCCACAGGGTAAAACATCCCTGTGGAAGTTATCAAAACTGTTTACATAAAATCTGGGAAGATATCCCAAGTCTGACTAAACTAGGAGCCTAAAATAAAAATAAAACACACAAATATCTCCTAGACTGTCCAACATGTCCAATGCAATTCGGATGTACCTGAAAAGGGTAAAAAATGGACAAGTTAGAAGGGTATTTTATTAATAAAATGATAAAAAATCTAATTCTATAGACTAGCTACAGAATCTTGCGATTYTGTAGCTGGTCTAARTCAGACACAKAATCAWCATTAAAATCAATTCAAATCTTTTTAAAGAATTAAATTCAACTAATAMCAAGTATCTAATAGCTATTTGAAAGACAAACRAATCATTCAAATCGAGATTGTTATACTAATTCGAGATCAAAACAAAACTAAAATCAAATGACTACAGAGATGCATATACTCTGTTTCGTTTGTTGCCACAAAGTCGGGTGAACAGAATCGTAATGAACAATAATGAAATCGTTTCATATCAAATTGAAATCGATACAATTAAAACAAATCATAGGCAATTGTTATGCTGCCTCATCAACAAGAAACACGATCGAATCCAAACAAGATCATTTTCAAATTGACATAATTGTATTGACATAACAAACGATCCATGCCACGAGCGAATTAAATCAAAATTGGTGCGTAAATCAACTCAAATGAAATCATAAAAGGATCAATCAGTTGATAACAGGGTTCGTAAGAGTTGTCCGATCGTTTGTTATTGCAAATTGGGGCAGACAAAATCATTCACGAAATCATTTCTTGAATTCATTTTGAAACGACTATTACCCGAATTTCCTCATACGAATTTGATAGAAATAACATAAGTCGATCTGAGTTAACAAACTCATTTGAAAATTAAAATTAACAGAGCTGCAATCAAGTCTATTTTTGATACGAATACAACTCATGCAAATCATCGTACTAACTGAAAATACACAGCAATCCAATCAAGCGAATCGAATAGCTGGGGTTTAACATAGTCGTTGTGAATCAAAGCCATTCCATGATTCGGGTGTAAATATCATTTGCACAGGCTTAAATGAGAATATTGTTTTCATGAAAAACAGAGTCGTTCTTTCCAAATTAGAGTGAATCAGAGTTGTATTCCCGATTTAGAAGATTATATCAATTCAAACTCATGAAGTCGTTCCAAAATCACGGCATACAAACTAAATTAGAGCCGATATAATCTAACCATAATGAAATTATACCAAATCAAACATGATCGTGCTCTAAATTTAGCATGAAAAAATTCCTGTTCAAATTAGATACAAACAAATCGAATCGAAAGCAAACCATCGATTTCGTTAACTCATATCAACAAACAATCGAATCAAATTCGATGAAAACCTATTAGTGGCTAAACTGGGCATGAGCAAATCGTGTATCCAAATCAAAACTTAATTTAATTTTAGCAAAGCGAAAACAATGTACAGGATGAACAACATTACGACAGAGCCATTTCGAATGATAGGCAGAGCTATTTGAAAACCAAATTCAAATCATTATATTAATCCTGGTCATTCAAAAAACTAAAATGATATCAAAATCATACATGTATGACGAGCAGACGGCTTGATCATGACATTTTGGAATTGACAACGGTTGTAGCCGATTCAACATTCCGAAAAATGATGGAACCAATAGTTTTATGCTTCCTATCATTTGCTTGAAGTTTATCCCTTTGGCTGGTCAACACTGCAACTTGGTTTTCCAGCAATTTGATTTTCGATTGAAGTACAGGAACGTCTATATAGTATCGTTCCAACCACACATCACATTGGTCACATGACGACTGTCTGGGCTTCGAAGATGCAGGTGAGGGTTTGGTTAAATTGTCGAGGGTTTCGTTAGGTAGTTTGATCCCAGAGTAGCTAGGATTATTCTTTAGGCAAGGGGGCAGATTAGAAACGAAATCATAAGGTGGCTCGGACCACAGACCCTGTGAGTAAGGGTACTCACTAGCTAGGAAGCATTCTATGTCAGAGTTTGAATCCTCACTTAGGACTATGGGCTTCTGCTCAACACTAGGTTTAGGCTTATTCCTAGCCATTTTCGAGATAAGCCGAGCATTATTTTTTCCTTTGCCATCAACAATAGGGTTACCTCTAACCTTTTTGCTCATAGGCTTTTTTACAACCTCAACCTTCTTAGTTATAGCGTCGGGTAAGTCAACATCAGGGTTGGCCGAGGGTTTAAGAGAAGGCAGTAGTACATGGAAGGGCACGGGTGGCCCGACCTTAGCTTCATTAATCACAGGCTTGTCAATCTGAACAGGGTCTATATCATCAAAACCATTTCGAGCGATAAAATCTCACCAGCTATCACCGTGGAGACTTAAGTGATGAACAATGATAAGTCTGATTAGGCCATGGTGGAACAGGCTACTATCGGCCTTCTCCCTTTTAAACCTTTTTGACATTTTATAAAGGCTACGCTTGAAGTAGAAAGGCATATTCAATGGATACCCTATAAAATTCATTAACAAACGCAGGTGGTAGAGAAACACGAGTCCATATCGACCCTCACAGGTCACGAATTGTTTAACCACCATCAAAAGATCATGCGATCGTGGTTTAAGCATGGAAATGGGCATACCTCTGTCACATGATGTGACCTTTTGCGAGATGAATAGTAGTGGCCATGGCACCTCTTCCACTTTTGAATTTTTAAACCAATGTTGGCCTGTGGCTGCTAACCCGGTGGCAGAGATAATGAACTCTTCACTGATTTCCAATTGAACGTCACCCACCTTGGCTCTACAGCCATCAAAAGTCAGGGCGAACCATTGTGCAACAAATAAATTAAAACCCTCAAACCTCTGCACGAAGGTGAGCCAACCGCTATCCTCTAAGTCTTTCCAGGCATTATCGAACAGTAGCAAGGCTTGGCTACCGTTCGGCTCAATTCACACCACCGGTGCCATGGAGCCAAGCACACGGTGAACAAGCCAAGGTTTGAATCATAGCATACACAGGAGTAGAGTGCACGAAGGGTTACTCGAGCTAACAAAGGTGAAACAGGGATAAGGGATAGGCATTAATGACATCGTGCGAAGGTGGTGGAGCTATTTCTGCCATGCATAATAGTCATTGCTAATGGTACAACTGCCGACGCTTATAGTTGTTCAACCCACTATAGTATAGTTCAACAATTATGTTACTTGACCGACCAATGAAATCAATGGTAAGTGTATAAACCAACGCGTGCAATCAAAGTTATGCCATAGTTTTAAACACCCAACATACAAATCGAAACCAATACCAAGTGTTGGACCAATGTTCCAATGCGTTTTGAACTAGGTGTCATATCAAATGAAATATATCAAGGGTTTAACCATAACACTTATATATCTTTATGAAACCAATGGTCAAGTAGATCAAATCAAAGAACATATAAATACAATTTCCAATGAATCACAAACTTAATCACTCATGAAACGAAACTACATGATCAATCAAAGAATATTAAATGAGTGCAGATCAAAAGGGCTTTGCAAGATGCATAGTGATAAGTGAAATATATATCGACAAGAATGATAACAACAATTCAATACTGATTTTAATGCGACTTCGAAAGATCAAGTTTTCACGCTTACAGTTGTGAAAACAAAACGAAAGTAAGTGTGCGAATGGCGCAAAGAATAAAAGTATCGTTTATTTGAGAATTGCGACGAAACAATAATGCTTGCAAAACATTAGTGTAGGCAACTTATTAGTCAGTGGAAAATGTGAATTGGCTGCCAACACCAATGCAAAGCTAATCCCAACTATATCCCGTCTTTGGCCGACATGGTGAGTCATGAAATTGTCCCCAAAGACTTCAATTACACCTTAGTTACTGCGCACCTCCTGAAGGGAATACGTACAGTTCGACTGCAGTTGGATAAGATCATGGCATTAAAATTCAATGACTTCAACCTAGGGAATTGCAAGAACTACAACATGCACACTTCTTATAGGTACTTGACTAGGATGAAGGGGAAGAAGTTGAGGATAATCCCCCAACCATGGACTATGGACCTCTCTCAGTCCATTTTCCTGAACGTAATGAAGATACCGCATTTTGGAAGGCACCCGGAAGTTAACGTGTGCATTAAGATCCGACTGTCGTGCTTCCATGGCGGTTATCTATGGCTAGATAGACGCATCACCGTTGATTCGGTGTTGATTTATAGGATCACCGGATTGAGCATGCAGGGGCTCGACTCACAAGACTTCTACCCAGGGAAGGTTGCAGACCGTGCCCTAGCACAGAGGATTAAAGATATCTATGGCGATGTATAAAAGGGGATGCAAGGCTACAAGGTATCTTCCATCCGAAATGGCGCAGTATGCCTGGCCTGCCAATTGATCGCAAGAAAGCTAGTGAGAAAGAACAGACCCACGCAGGTCACAGGGTTCGTTGTTGACCTCGCTGGAAAATGCGTGGAAGGACTACAGATGAACTGGGCAAAGTACCTAGTCAACCAGTTAGAATTGGATTGCCGCGAAACTCAGGATCAGGGCTATGAATTCCATTTTAGCTGGCTGTTGATCCTCATCGTGTTTACTACTTGGGAGATGCCAGAAGGTGCGACCTTACCTGACATTGATCCATTTGAGCTGCTCACTACGAAGTTCGCCACGCTCTGGTATTTGAACGATATGGGGAAACAATGGCATTCGAACGCGGTAATCCATACATACTATCTCCAGTTAAAGAGAGCTATTGGGGCTATCCCCTGTATGACATCGAACACTATACACCGATTTAGACCCCTTATGAAGTTCCGCGTAGATCGACACTTTATCTACATCACTGCGTGCGCAGATGGAAGTAAAGAAGAGCTTCAATCATACTATAAGCTCACAGAGGAAGACCTAGAAGAGATAACCAAGGACTGGCCTGCAAATATCCTTATCCCTACTGACCCCACATAATTTTCCGACCCCGAACTAATCGACAGCTCGGAGGCCACTTGCGAAGAAAACAACACACCTAGAACTAGCATAAGGAAGAAGACCGAAGAGGTACAAAACATGAGTAGTGCGACAGAAGAAACTACTTCAGAATCACCTGGACGAGGAGGTAATGACGAAGTAGATAAAGAAGAGACCAATGGAAAAGAAGATCAATAGAAGCAAGGTGAAGTAACACCGCCTAGGGATCCTATTGATGAGGCAGATCCCTCCAAGAAAAGGAAGGTTTCCCCCGCGAAACCTACTTCCCGGAAGAAGTCCAAAGCTACTAAGACTAAGCTGCAGACTGTACTCACGCTTGATGACTTCAACTTCATCATCGCAGAGGTATCAAACGCATCACAAGACCTCTTGCAGAACACTAAAGCCAAACAAGAAGCCATGTATGATAGAATTGAGGCAAAACTCAGAGGGGTACAACAGGCCCTTCACTCCAACCGCACAGTGTCCACTTCGCCCCTGCCATCAAAAGAACCAGAATTGGGAGATAAGCCTACCCAACTCTGTAGAATAGTTGATGCAACCAAAGCTCGTCTTCGTCATGCATAAGAAGAAAAAGAACAGGCCACAGTGGCCCTGAATCAAGCACAAGAGGAAGTGGTAGAGCAATGCCGAGTTCTACAACAAGAGAAGGATGACCTCCAAAACAAGTTCGAAGTGGAGAGAGTGTAGATTCATCAAGAGAAAGAATATTTTCTTGTGAAGCAGGTTGGAGTAAAAGAAGCAGTCAGAAGAGCACTTCGCTCTGTGACAGGCTTAGAGAAAAAAGCAGAAGAACCAATAGAGCATCAATTAGCACAGCTTGTTGAAGCCATCCAACAGCTTCAACAGAGAATAATAGACCTAGAGCTACAAACAGTGCCAAGCAATCCACAAGACGTACGAGACCAAAGAGAATCCACTACCTGGAGTGCAGTTGAGAGAATCAAATCCTTAGCTTTGGAATGTAAACAACTTAGCATTAGAAGTGCCCAGACTTATGAGCGACTTACTGAAGACCCTGAACTGAAGACATTGGAGTCACAACTCCAGGAGGAAAAGCAACAAGCAGCGACAGTACAGACACAGTTGAAACCTCTGCCAACAGTCGAGAGGATGAAGTGATCCCAGGAACAACACACTGCTCAACAACATGTCCACACCATACAAAGCAGAGTCATGGAAGTGACTCAGAGGCTCCAACCAATTCAGGACAAAGCTTGCCAACTGTTTGAAGAGATTGAAGGCCGAGGAGAATAACTGGAAGAAGTAGTCACTGTAGTCGAACAACGCTTAGAGGGACCTGTCAACGAAGTAGTTATTCAAGAGTTCGTCGAGCAGGAGGCCTTGGCGCAACAACAGGTCAAAGCAGCTCGAGCCAAGCTTGAGGCTTTTGAGGTAGAGCTACCCAGATTAGAGTGACTCGGGATGAGTCACATGCGAGTGTTGGGGGCCTGTTGGACCTTGACCAAGTTTTGAGGATCCTTGGTCATGTTTGACCTATTTTGGGACTTCGACAGGTTGTCAAAGGCGGAGCGCAAGTCGAAGCAGAGATCGTGGGATCTCGGTCCCTTGTTTAGGGATTTTTGGGTTTTGGGCTTATGTAACGGGTATGGGGATGTCGACCCATGTGTTTACCCATGTTTAGGCCCTTTTTGTAATGTATAAATAGATAGATCGATGATGCAAGCAATGGTGTGTAGGTTCCATACTAGGTGCTAAGTGCAAGTGATAATTGTAAATTCTTTGTGCATATTGTGTGAGACTTGTAAGACTAAGTGCAAGTGACTGTAAGAGACTGTGTAAAGGCTTTGTGTTGTGACCTATCTCAGGGAAGGAGGATCTAGCGAAGTGTGCGTAGATATCCTGTCCTATGCAAAGTAAGATATTATGGCTCTGTGCATGTAGAAGATTGATGGAAGACAATAAAAAGAAGAAGAGTTGGTGGATGTAGCCCCAGGCTGGGGGTGAACCACGTATATCCTGTGTTGTGGTTTCTGTGTGCATTATGGTTTCTTTGTGCATTGTGAATGTTGTATTGTTCATATGATTTATGCTTAGTGTAATAATATGTGCATAGATGAGTATGATAGCTTAGTGCCTAATTATGTGAATAAGATGCTAGATCTTATCTACGTTGATGTTCTTAGTGCTTGAATATATTAGATATGAATGAATACTGCGCTTCTCTGTAATTAGGGTTTATCTGCATTATGAACTAAGGTTAAATACTGATGAATAATGATTTCTAAGTGCTATGTTAATGTGTTATAGTCACAGATCTATGTCCTAGCTAAGGTCGCAGACATCTGAGTCCCGCAACCACCCCTACCTCTACCTCGGGTGAGACTTCATCTGCTTCGCAGGTGTTGCCGAAAGGGCCTATAGTTAGGGCTTTGTTGGTGCGTTGTTGAAGCATTGAACCCTGGTTCTGCCTCTGTGTGCCAACATAGTCTAACCATGTGAAGTCATCTTTGATGAAATCAAAGCATAAGGGTCATATATCCATGTTTCTCCTTCTTGAAATCCCATATCTGACATAACCTTTGCTACTACCTGCAATGCTAATATGGAATTCACAATAAAAGGTCTCACCTCTTTTTTTGATTGGAAAGTAGCCTTACACTTTCTTGACACAAATGGACATCATCTGAATTCAATCTTTGTCTAATGTATTCAAGTGCAAATATTTCGAGAGTCAAGAAAATGGGTAAAAGGAAAGGTCGAAGTTCACAGCCATGGACTTTGATTTTAGTGTAATTCTCAAATATATACTAGTCTCCTGCTCTCTTATTAGGGCTAAGCTGTAATAATTTTTTTCATTTCGGGAAAATTCTTGGGGGGATTTCACTATATATCACCTCGTAAGATTTGGACATAAATAGGTCAATACAATCTGAGAATCCAACATTCAGACACTTGTTTTTAATCAAACTAGTCCAATGAATCACTAACAATGGGTTACCAATCTCATATTTAACTCTTTATCCAAGGGATGCAAAATGAGTGGCTTGAAAAAAATAAGAACAAATGAACCATGTAATATTGGCATCTGAAACTTCTAAGAGACTCAAATTTTGACAATTGATAATGAATTTGATCAACTAAAAATTGACCGTAATTGAATTTGATCAATAGTTTAGCTGCAAATACACAAATTGAAGCCATAATCCCTAGCACAAACTCATCAACCACAAGGTCCTTATCTTTTCCCAAAATTGCACAGATCATGGAAATATTTTTTCTTGGAATTTCAAGAAATAGACTAGATTTAAGAATAACATTATCCACAGGAACATCAACATTTCTGCACAGATAAGACTGTAATAGAACCACTCTATCATGAGGTTTCAACTCTCTGAAACATTTGGCTAATACAAATTCATTTAGCACTTCACTCTCAGGGTCTAATGGCCACCTTAACATTTCAACAATGGATTCGTCTGTCACTTCAATGAGCACAGACCCATTTGTGGAAATTATATCTCTTTTAGAGGGAATATACGTAGATGCACACCAGACCACGAACTCGAGAAAGTCGTAGACTTGGGGAACCACAATTTTGCTAAATTGGATTCCCACGCATGATAATGATCGGCTATATCTCTATAATTATACATAACATCCTTGTATAGGTCTAAAGAATCAAAAGACAGGACCAGATCAAAGATATCCTTGTATTTTTCCACTAAATCCTCTTCCTCCACATTTAATTTTTTCTTACTTTTACTCTGTTTCAAAAATTCCATTTTAATAACGCAAAAAAAAAACACTTAATCCAATTCCAGTTACCTTTACATGAAATTGGTTCGTAAAATGACTCGGCCTGCAACGTTGCAGCTATATCTTGCACAATACTTGAAATCTTCGTAAACCCTAGATAAACCACAACTTCTGATCTTTACCCTCTTTTCAAATAAACTTTGGACACGTCACAGTTCAGAATTGTCGCCAACTATCCTCATATGGGACACTTGTTCAAGCAATGCCAATTACGCTAATCGCACACCAAGCCACCTCGACACATGGCATTGTCATTATGCTTATATTGACTGGAACCATGCCTGGGAACATTTCTCATAACATGGATGTTGTCCCACCAGCGAAACCATATCTGGGCCACAGCCGCTACTGACCCATTGGGCACTAGCCTTCCAAGAATAATCTTGCACTCATACATACCAAAACCCCGTGATTCTGGTATCCCAAGATAATCACCACCTAAGACACCAGGAATGTGGGCTAACACTGCCACTTTTACTGACATGTGGCACTGAATTCACATCACGAACCATCCTCTTAAACTGACAAACCACCATGATATGTGGCACAAATAGGTCTTCACACGTGGACCTCCCAGGTGCACTGACGTGGTATGCATGTCAGCACACCTGATCCATCCAGGTACTGTCACATGTACAATGTCCATTTCTTGGGTGGCGTCATCTTAGGATCTTCAGTCATGGGCACATTGGCCATCGAACGATCAACCCTTCGCTAATGTACAATTTTAAGAAACTCGATATATCATTCTTCATCCAACATATTGCAAATGGCATATCGACAGGGACTTTGCCACTGTAGTGGCACTTATTTAATAACCTTTGAATTTATACTTGGTCTACTCATTAGAATTTAGTCATTCCCTTAGAAAACTATCTACCCCACTAACTCTACTTTTACCTTCTACATACTGTAAAAGAAAGAAGACTTACATATATGATTTAGATTGAGTTATGAAAAGTCTAAGATGAGTGTTGGGCC
>JZKD02S2362109.1:255818-265980 GCA_000966675.3 Picea glauca | reverse complement strand
TCCCTTGTGGGATTTTTCACACCCGAAAAAGTTTCACACTGGCTTTGGAGAACCAATGGTATAAAAACCTACATCTTCTAGGAGACGGATCCATGATTTCAAGAGAAAGACAAAGGGTCATTTCTGACCAATAGAGCGATTGGTCGACCACCTTGAATAAAAAATCCAAAAGTGGTGATATAGACACAAACTAAGTCCAACTATATAGAAACACTCCACTAAAAAGTCCTAAAAGAAACATCGTGAACATACAACTTCTCCAAAACTTTAGCCCAGGTGGATAATGTTTCAAGTCCAAAGCAATGAAAAAGTGGAAAGGGAACATCCAAAAACTGGCATAGGTTGATCAAGTACCTAGAACGATGAATCAAGGAGTGAGAAGAAGTTACCCCGACCTCCACTTACTAGCCCTACCTGGTGCAAGTAAACCTCACTTCGTGGGGAACCCTCCAAGGGTATTGATAGCATGATACACCATCTTCCTCAGGTACCACATGAAACCTCCCACAGTCACCTCTGAGATACCTAGGAAGAGTAATCATGGATACCAACTCGCAGTCAGTGTCCCAGGGTACAGTCAGTAGTCCAAACCTAATGTATGGGCAAGGTAGCAAAGCTCAAAGCGTCAAAAGTGCCACCTCTCAGGGAGATAAAGGAACTAGTGATTTCCTCGTATACGATCAATCCAATACGCTTGTTCAAGTTCCAGAGGGGTTATCTCCTCGACTCTTCCTCACATGAACTAATGTTTGGCTCCTGTGTTAGAGAGGTTTCCTAGCTATACTTATATGAAAAATTGGATTTCTCTCTCCCTTACTTAGACTCCTATGTTTGTTCGACGACCTTGGAAAATTATCTCTCCATTCCTAATCCAAGTCCCTAACCCAAAACTTATTGATGAACCATAGAAACAAAGTCTGGTAAATTCTAAATTTAGAATTCATTTTTAGCGGTTGTTCTTTACTCAAAGGATACATAAGTGCAACTAATGTTGTTTGAGACACTTGCAAAATGAAACAAACAAGAACATTAGAAAAGAGAACTTTACACTAATTCTAGTATGAAAAAGATTTTCAAGCAAGAAAAATGCATGAACAATCTTTCAAACCTTAAAATGCAATCTTTTCTCTTTCTAATGCAAATGCACAATGAAACTTTCGAGAGAAACAAAAGAATCAAACAAAAGGGTGTTCTTTTTTATTTTTCCTTTGAAATGATTTTCAATATGAGAAGAAAACAAAATCCTATGCTAATATCTTTTTCTTTTTCAAATATGAAGCAAAACAATGCAATAGAAAGAAAGATACCTAACTAGCAACAAACTAGGTTTTTCATTGATCTGTAAACTTTCATGGATATTCCACTAGAACAGTTCATCACAACAAATCTAATAAATAACTAAAATATTTACTATTAAGGTTAATTCTCCTTGAGATCTCAGTCTCTTGATACTGGTTTTCTTCCTAAAAAAAAACTTATGAAATAGTTCAAATGCAAAAAATAGAGAACATAAATAAATACACACACCATACAAAAATAAACACAAGATGTGACCTGGGAAACCCAATATGGGAGAAAACCCAACTAGAAGGTAAGGCTGCTCTTCTCTCTTTTCTCTGGTATAGAAATGATGAAAGTACAAATAAAGAGGCACTCTTTGTGGAGTTTTCTTTGACCTATGCCCTGTATGGATGCTACAAAATCTCTCCTCCTATGTTATACTCACAGAATACCACTCTCAGATGTTTTGTTCAACTATGGAACAAGATACAATGCAAAAGAATGGAACCCTTCTCCTCTGACTGGCTCGGTATTTAACATATCTCGATAGCCATCTAGGGGTAGGTTTTTTACTTCCTCAACCCTTAATTTTGATAATGTTTTGAACCTTCTACAATCTTCTTGAAATTACATATGTGGTTATCCCTATATGCATGAGTAACAGGGGTTGACGTGGCATCCTCTCATACCATGGTGGTCAACATGTAGGTCAACTTGTGGGAGGCATAACTTTTGCATACGAGCTTGGATTGATGCATGTTCTGCACCGTTGGAAAGGTCTCAGAGTGTAGAACATATTAAAGGGGATGGGATTAGGTTGTAGACACTAGAAACAAAAAAAAAAAAATCATTTAATGCCTCAAAATGACTTTGGAAGGTTCTGAAACCCAATTTTCCAAATTGGGACTTGCCACTAAAATGACCTTGCAAGTTGAATCCTCCAATTTTTTCCACTCTAAAATGATTGAGATAGATGAAAAACAATATAATGACCCAATCCAAATCATACCTCCTCATTTATAGATGCTTTTGGTCCCCAAAATATTTATTGAATGAGGTGAAGAAAATATTCCTCTACCTTCTCCCTGGAGTACCACTTTGTTTTTCCTGAAAGTTGTCCTTTCAACCCAATATGCCAAAGGTCATCCTGCCCCTATCTTGTAGTTTTGAACCACTTATGAAAAAATGTGTCCTTTTCTAACTCTACTTGAGAATATAGTGCTAAGTCCTCTATGGAAGGTAGGACCTGCTCCTCCTCTTGATCCAACATGGAAGACTCATAGAGTTTGAGATTCTCCAAATTTACTACTAAGAAAATGTGCATGTATGGGGGTATATTGAGTCTATAGGAATTATTTCCCACCTTTTCCAATACATCAAAACAACCATATTTCATAGACTTGATATTCTTATAAATACCCTATATCCTTTCCTTATTTAGCTATAACCATACTCCGTCTCCCACTCTAAATGTTCTCTCTATTCTGTATTGGTCATGTCTAGCCTTGTACTTTTCTTGTGGCTTATTTAGTGTCTCTTGTACTTGCAAATGGATTTTCTCGATCTTCTCAAAAAAAATTTATGATTTTAATGCATCTCCTGTGAATTCCTCCCTCACTCCTCCTTGTTTTCCATATACAACATATAAGGGTGAAGGTGGAAAATACCCAAAACAAGTTTCAAAAGGTGACTTACTAGTAGAAGTGTGGACTGCTCTGTTGTAAGAGTGTTGTATATAGATCATATTTTCATCTTAGGTATTCAGATGCTTCTGATTGTAACCCCTCAAAAGGAGCACCAAAGTCCTATTGACTACTTTCGTCTACCCATCTGTCTGTAGATGGAATGTTGTAGATCTCTTCAACTTAGTGTCCATCTTCTCCCACAAATGTAGTCCAAAATGCATTGATAAATATAGTATCCCTATCTGAGATGATGCTCCTCGGTATCCCAAAGTGCACCTAAACCTATTCAAAGAACAAGTTTATTTCTTTTGGCCCCTTGATGGTATTTTTACAAGGTGTGAGAATGCACATTTTTTTGAACCTGTCAACTACCACAAACAAATAGTCATGTCCCTTCCGCATGGTTGGTAAGACTCGCATAAAATCCATGGAAATTATTTCCTAAGGTCGAATGGGTACAGGTAAGGGATGGTATAGACCTTGCTTCTTTCTATGGGGCTTGTTGGTACAAAAACATATACATCCTCTAATATATCGTGCTACATCTTCTTGCATTCTGGGCCAATACACATACCTTTGTAAATTGGCAATTTTCTTCCCAACACCAAAATGCTCTGCAACCTTGGAGGTGTGAACCTCTCTGATAAGATGAAGTCGTTCACCTTTAGGGACACAGAGCTTGTCGATATTGTAGAGTAAACCATTCTAGAAATGATAGTCAACCTTGTCACCACCTTCTTCTATATTAATTTGGTCATGTAGCTATTGAAACACCTCCTTGAAGTCCTCATCTTCTGTGTATGCATCCTTGTATGCATCATGGGTAAAAGGCTCCAAGTGCATCATAGTTCCCAAAGCTATAATCTTGGATGTGGGTGGCCATGAAAGCATGTATACCAAATTATTTATGCTACCCTTCTTATACTTGATGACTAGATGAAATTGTTGTAAAAACACCATCCACTTGTAATGCTTGGTTTGTCGTAGCTTACTTTGGGCCTAAAAATACTATAGTGGTTGTGATCTATGTGGATGACGGTCTCCTTTCCAATAAGATAGTGCTTCCACTTTTTAATAGCTTATACCAAGGCATAGAGATCCTTGTCATAGGTAGGGTAGTTGAGAACCACCCCATGAAATACTTTATAATGAGAGAAAACAAGCCTTCATCCATGCATCGGGACTGCTCCCATGGTATAACAACTTGCATCTATCTCCACTTTGAAGGGATTATGTAAATTTGGTAGTGTGAGCACTAGTGCTTGATTGATATTTATTTTAATCTCATCAAAATCCTTCTATTGATTCTTCCCCCACTAGAAACTCTTACCAATGGATGTTATGGCATGGAGTTGTGTAGCTACCGCTGAAAATGAAGCTATGAACTTCCACAAGTATTGTGCTTCCCCAACAAAACTCCTAACTTCAGTGACATTTGTAGGAACTAGACATTTCATTATGGCCGCCATCTTTGCAGAATCTATCTTGAGCTCCCCTCCACCAATCACATACCCCAAATACACCAAAGACTGTTGAGAAAACTCACATTACTTGAGATTGGCCAACAACTGGTGCTTTTTCAGAGTCTCTAACACTTTCATAATATGTGAGATGTGCTCCTCCTAGGTATCGATATAAACTTATATATCATCCAAATAGACAATAACAAATGAATCTAGATAAGGGCATAAAGCATCATTCATTAGTTTCATAATTAATGTATTTGGTGTGTTGCATACACCGAATGGCATAGCCAACCACTCATACAAACCTCACCTTGTCTTGAAGGAAGTATTCCAGGTATCTTATTCTTTGACTCGTAATTGGTGATATCATGATTTCAAATCTAGCTTAGTGAAGTACTTGGCATGGTGTAGTTGGTCCAATAGATCATAGATCCTTGGCAAAGGGTAACTATTCTTCAGTATAATCTTTTTCAATTCCCTATAATCAATACACACTCTCCAAGTCCCATCCTTCTTGGGAACAATTATGATGGGTGACCCACAAGCTGAGGTACTTGGTTGAATCACACCCTGCTCCATCAACTGTTGCAACTACTTCTTCACTTCATTTGATTATAGAACAAATGCTCTATAAAACCCAATATTCAACAACGATGAGTCAGACAATAACTGTATTTCATGCTCCACATCCCTCTTGGGTGGTATCCCTTTCGATTCCTTGAACACTCCTTTATATTTCCATAACAACTCCTCCAACTGATTTTTTTTCTCTTTAGTACACCCCTCCAAGGATTCCTTCACTCTCATTGACTCATCATCAGACCAATTTTCTCTTAAGAAAAGAAAAACATATTTCTTACTAGAACTAAAAAACTTCTTGGCTTGGTTGGAACTTACCAGTGAGATATTTGACTTTCCTTTATGTGCATTAATTATGTAGGACTTCCCATCCTTGATCAGTTGGTACTGGTTGGCTCTTTGCATGAATATTTCATCCCTCATATACATATGGGGTCTTCCAAACACTACTCCACATACATCAAGGGGTACTATGTCGAATTCCACTTCATCAATAAAATCAACACTTACAACAAATTTAATCTTACACGATTTTGTTACCTTTATCTCTACATCCTTGTTTACCCAACCCAATGGATAGGGGCTAGGATGATCGGGAAACTCCAATCCAAGCTTGTTGACCAAATCAATTGCTATGAGATTAGCTCATGAACCAAATTTGAACAAATCATATATCTTGGTCTTCTTGACCTGAATCTTGATGTGGAAGAGATTGGTCACATCCTTATCTTCCTAGTGATGAAGGCTACTCAGATTCACCTCCTTCTGTACATATGTCCAGACAATATTTTCATCCACATCCGAGCTAATTTCAACCTGATTGCTTGAATATGTGGCTAGAAGGTTCTTTTTCTTTCCATCCTTCTTGCGATTCTTAGGGTTCATATTTCGATGTAGTTTCCAACATTTTTCCTTGGTGTGGCCACCAATGTTGAAATGATTGGAATGGTTGTTATATTTTTACTAATGTGTAGTGGTTGTTGTCTTCTTATCTTTCCCCCCTTTCCACTTCTTCTTCCCCTCCTTAGAAGCTTCCAAGTGCTCTTTCTACTTCAAACCACTTCGCTACCCCTTCTTTTGGCCTATGTTTTCTAGGTATTGTTCATGTACACATGTCTCATCTACTATCCTTGGCTTGAAGAGCATCATCTGATTTCATAGATGACTGTGTAAACCCCAAAATACTTGAGGAGTGCATCTAGGTTCTTGGGAGAGATACCCAACATGATTCCCATGTTTATGAACTTAGTGGTGTACTCCTGTATACTCTACCCCTACTTTTGCTTGAAGTAGTTCCACCGGATCCATTGGTCCTCTATATACCCAATATGTTAGAATTGGAACTTGATGAGGGTTTTGAATTCCTCCCACCTAGTTACTGGTGCATCACCCTCCAGCCTAAATTTTTTTGTATGGATTTCCCACCAGGTTAAAGCATGGCCCTCTAACTTCAATCTAACAAATGAAATCTTCCACTCTTCATCTATACGGTGAATGCTAAAATAAACTTCTAGTTGTTGCAACCAATGATTATGTGTTAGTGCATCGATCTCACCTTGGTATGGATTTATGTCCACTTTTGCTTCCGTCTTGAATAGGGATTATGAAGGATTGACGACACTCAAACTTGGTTGATCTTTCTCAGATTCTTTCTGTGACCCTTTTGTTAAGTCTTGTTTATCTCCTGACTTGCCCTTCGATCTGATCTCTAAGTTAGAGCCTCCATCATCTCCGAACGATTCGAGATTGCTTCCTAGAGTCGCCATGAGGAGGTTCATATTGTGGTTGATGTCGACGACTTGTTCTTCCAACCTCTCAAATATATCTTCTACTAGATCTCGAGGGTTATTATGAACAGACTCGTCCACCGTGGCTAGGGTTTCTGTGACTTTTTTTTAATCCGATTGCTAGATCCCACAACTTCCCACAAATACCCAAAAGAAAAACTTGCTCTGATAGCAATATTATCTATAAGATTCCGTGGATATTCCACTGGAACAGTTCGTCAAAATAGATCTAATAAATAACTGAAATATTTACTATTAAGGTTATTTTTCCTTTAGATCTCAGACTCTTGATTATTGGTTTTCTTCTTAAAAAAAAACTGCATGAAATAGTTCAAATGCAAAAAATAGAGAACAAAATAATACACACACCATCCACTAATAAATACAAGATATGATCTGGGAAACCCAATACAGGAGAAAACCCAGCTAGAAGGTGAGACTACTCTACTATCTTTTCTTTGGTATAGAAATGATGCAAGTACAAAGAAAGATGCACTCTTTTTGGAGTTTCCTTTGACCTGTGGCTTGTATGGTTGCTACAAAATATCTCCTCCTCTTTTATGCTCGCAGAATAACACTCTCAGATGTTTTGTTCAACTATGGAACAAGATACAATGCAAAATAATGGAACCCCTTCTCCTCCTAGTGGTCGGTATTAACATAGCCCGATAGCCATCTAGGGGTAGGTTTTTGACTTCCTCAACCCTGAATTGTGATAAGGTTTTGAACCTTTTAGAATATTCTTGAAATTACATATGTGGCTAGCCCCATATGTATGAGTAACGGGGGCTAACGTGGCATCCTCTCATACCATGGTGGTCTACATGGTAGGTCAACTTGCAGAAGGCATAAATTTTGCATACGAGCTCCAATTGACACAGTCCACACCGTTGTAAAGGTCTAAGAGTGTATAACACCATCAAGGATGTGTGCACAAGTTTCAAATACCATAACCCCAAAAAACATCGTTTAATGCCTCAAAATGGCTCTAGAAGGTTCGAGACCCAAATTTTCCAAACTGGGACCTGCCACTAAAGTGGCCCTACAAACTAAATCCTCCAATTTTTTCCTCTTTGAAAGGATCGAGTAGATGACAAATAATATAATGATCCAATCAAGATCATTCATTTTCTTCTTCTTTCTACTAAAGAAAAAACTAACAAAAGATGTTAAAAGAAAAAAGTATTTATTTTTTGTTGTTGGAAAAAATCAAAGGAAATCACAAAATAAAAGTATTTAACTCAAATACAAACTCAAGTTTGAAAGATGAATGCAACAACGACCAGGAAACCAAGACCCTGAGTACAAGACTAGTCATATAATTATGTAGCCCAAGGAGTTTAAAGGATCCAAATAAGGATTAAATTTTTTTGTTTTCCTTTCAAATATAAGGCTTTACAAACTATCTATAGCCCACAATAAGTTTTGGGAACAAACTCCCCAAAAAATCCAAAACAAGGTTTAAAAAGGCTGAAAAAACAAGTAGAAAAATCACTTTTGTGGAGGCATACACCCATTTTACCACTGTAGGGAGCGTATATGAGCTTATGTACATTCCTTTTCCTTATATAGGGTGTGTATGTACGTGCATTATCCTTATATGGGGTGCATAAATTACCCAAACTTCCAAAAAATAATTATGCAGTTGTACGTGCTTTTGCCTCTTTCAGGGCGCATATGTACGTGCTTTACTCTTATAAAAGAAGCATATGTACACATTTTTTTCTTTAATAATAAGTGTATGTACAATTCTATCATCAAAAGAAAGAGCATATATACCCTAAGAACCCAATAAAAACTTGAAAAACCTTAGGTTTAAAGTTTGAAAAAGAAAATTGGGGTACTAAACGCAACAACACACATAGAAAGAAAGACAAAACAATGGAAAACATAGAGAAAACAAATCCAAAAAAGGCTCACAACCATAGAAGCATCAAACAACCTTGTTTTTCTTTTATTTTTATAAACCAAGAATGAATTCTGAGACTTCTAAGAACCTAGATAGAAACCAAGAGAGTCTAGGAGGACCCTCAAAGACCAAGACATGACCTTAACCAAGAAAAAAGGGAAAATACCTCTTTAAATGAGATGTACACGCCTGTCACTAAGGAAAGGAGTGTATGTACGCACTATGCCATCTTAAAACCTACATATGTATGCTTTTTTTATTGAAGAACATAGCGTACAACACCCAAAATTTCAAGAAAAAGAAAGAAAAAGACTAGACTCAATGACTGAAAATAAAGGCCTAGGTTTCTAAAAGATTGAACTCAATAGTAAAATTAGAAAGCAATCAAGAAAACCAAAGAAAAGCTATGCAAGCACCCTATACTAACCCAAAAATGAGAATCCCTAGTATGGTCACCAGTTCTATTATGGGAAAAATCCTTGTAGCTATGGGTCATAACTACAACAAATCACTGACCATTTAAAACAATTTCCAAAGAGACCAAACAAGAATTTGTAACTACTTTGATCAAATAACTAATTACTGATAAAGAATAAAGGAATACATACTTGGATTCCAACGGTTGATAAATATCCCAAGTATGAAATATTTTTTCGCTCCTTCCAATTTTCTCCTTCGTGAACCTGAAAAAATTTCAAGTGAAAGACTACAAAGGACAACAATTATCTCATAACTAACTTCTATGAATTTGATAAAAATTAGAAATGATCAAAACAACTAGTATTCTAAATTAAAGAGATATTCAAATACAATGAACATATATAAAGAATACCATAGTTTTGAAGGAAATAACATCTTTATTGATCAACAACATATTTTAGGGGTAGTTGTCCCCTGCACCTATTACGATACTGCTCCTCGAACGGACTCCAAGTCTCTCCAACCAGGATACTAAATATATGACGAACCTCTAACTCCAATTCACAAACAGACCTAAAGAAGATCTAGGGAGATTCTTGGTCAGATAAGGAGATGCATGGAAAAGGCTGGAAACAAGGGTTTCTAGGTCTAAGGACAAAAACAATAGCAAGAATACAAGGTCTTGCATGAAAGGTGATATTCGTCCAACATGAATTTGCTTCAAGGATGATTCCCCTCTCCTCATGGATCAAGCTCTATTTATATCATCCCCAAGAAGTTGGAGATGATTGTGTAAGGATAAAAGGAGTTAGGAAATTGACAAACCCGCAAATCAACATGCAATTATGAAAAATCATATTTTTTTCAGCATTTAATGATATGTACATGACTTTGTTTAGAGCAATTCACATATACACACCTTGCATAGCTATTATGGATTGATGGTGGTAGGGAATTTTGGCGTCGAGAAGTTAAAAATAGTTTTGATGAAGAAATGCCATTGACCAAAGCTTTGACAGGACATCAATATATATA
>JZKD02S2362109.1:200315-241852 GCA_000966675.3 Picea glauca | reverse complement strand
TCACGGGGGTTGCCGCAAAATGGTACATTGAGCTACCGGGGGGAACATATGGAAACTTTAATGAGATGATTTTGTTCTTTTTCAACCACTTCCAGTTGCCGATTCGTTATGATGCTGACATAGAACTTTTGTCGGACTTCCGCCAAGATAAATCCATGCATATCTCGGACCATATCCAAGAGTGGCGTAGATGGAAGAGGTTGATTAAAGCCTCCATTCCTCCAGAGTTTCTGTTGGAGTGGTTCCTTAAGTCCTTATTGCCTTATATTTCGAAGGATGTTTCTACATCCGGAGTAACATCTGATGAAGAAGCTATTTTCAAAGCCCAACAACTGGACCTCATATATGCTCAGTCTGAGATGTTGTATGAAATTCTTCTTGACACGCCGCGATCGAATTATGACCCTAGACAAAAGCTTGAGCCTCATGCCGATGGCATCATAGGCTCTGCAAATGCTAAGTCTACAAACTTGGTGATTTGAAGGATTTGTCTCTAAGCCATCATGTAGCAGGACAAGCTTTGGCTTCGTCCTCCACTCCCACTTAGTTGGTGGATGTGCATTCTGTACAGTTGTCGGCCAACCCAAATGGTAACCAACAACCAAGCGAGAATAGAAGGAAAGGATGAGGTAATAATCCTAAGGGTGGGAAAAATAATAACAAAGCCAAGGACGACACTAACAATGATAGATCGAATAATAATGCTGGTGAGGGAAAGAAAGAAAAATGGAAGGTGAAGTTTCCTTGTAAAATTTGTAAAGATGATCACCTTACCCACCTATGACCCAAAATTGAGGAAGCCTCAAGGCTCTTATCACAACCGCCCGCTATGCTGACCAATCCATTTCTGCATAATCAACACATGGCTTCGGGGTCCTTCAACACTAGAAATGCATCGAGCATGAGTCAAAACCTCTCGACACATGAAGGTGACTGTCTATGTATTAATATGGTCAAGTCTCAGATTGATGTAGCCACTCGATCTCGTGATTACGGTTCTTCACAGACTATTACAAGTCTAGAGTCTCCCCCTCCTCTGGAAACACCCTTGCAAATTGAAAAGCCGAAACCTCTACCTCGTATTCCAAAAGGAGTACTAAAATGCTCTACCCATAATCCTAAGGCCAGAGTTACCCATAACTATTCGATTGTCGAAGATCTGGGTCAAACCCCTTATACAATGTCGGCTTTGGAGGTGCTCCAGACGTGTTCTTCACATAAGAACGCCTTGCCATATGCTTTAGGAGCTCTAGACCTGTGTGGCTCGAAGGTTATTAAGTTTGACGTCATAGATGTTAAGCCTCATCTGCTTTACCATGTGGCCTTTCAAATCCATGTGGAGTACACAAAATTTACCATCAAACACACTGTAATTGATGAAGGTGATGCAATGTGCGTGATGTCCCTAACTTATTGGAAAGCAATTGGATCTTCGACTCTATCCCAATCTATGATTATGTTGACTACATTTGATGGACATTCATTTCGACCCCACAATTTTTTTCCCGCTTTTCCGGTCCAGTTAGGTGGAAAGATAGTGGAGGTTGATGTCGAGGTGGTAGATGCGCCCCTTGAATATAATTTACTACTAGGGAGTAATTGGACTTATGCCATGACCTCGGTCGTATCATCTGTTTTCCACACTTTATGTTTTCCTCACGAAGGGAAAGTAGTGGCGATTGATCAATTGTCCTTTGCGCATGCTAGTCCTAATGCATCAATTGGACGTTCGATCTGAGTGACCGACAATTCTCGGTAGACAACCGAGGATGTTGGTGTCATAATGTATTCCTCTCTCATGGGTAGATTTGATTTCGTGGCACCAATCCATCACATTCATGCAATTTCTAGTAGGTCTTTGTCGTCGATGAAGTCCCTTCCTTTTTGTATTTCGTATTTCAAAGATCCTTGGACCCTACCTTCCCTGACTATATCATGAGAAGGTCAGTCACACATTGGGATGACAATGCCACCGTCAACAACATAGGTTGCATATCAAGATATTCTTAACACTAATGTTGACCCAGATCCTTTCTCCTCCCAGACAGATGAGGAGGATCCTATTCTAGAGCTCGTATGGGCCACCCAATTGTCTCGTTCGCATGATTGCCTCAACGATACTTTACCTTCGGATGAAGCCATCTTAGAGGCCATGAATGGTCCCGATAGACCTTGGGACGATATGTATCATCGTTCTTATTTCCTCCCAGAACTTGTTAGGATCAAACATGACGACTTTAGATCTACCTTGAGTGAGATGGTCATTCACGCTATGGTTTCGCTAGATACCCATGGTATTTATGTCAAAGGAAACATGGCAAATATTTCTCCTACCGTCACGATTGACATCTCTCAAATTCCTGGAAAAATTGAGAACGCATATATCGATGCAGATTGTTTACTTGAAGAAATTCAGATCTACAACGATCTCTTCAAATAATTTTGTGACGTATTCACTTCGTCATACGAAGAGATGTCAGGGATCGACCCCAACATTGTCGAACATGAGATCAATACTTATCCAGATGCTAGACCTGTTCGACAATGTCCTAGAGCTGTTAGTCCTAGGAAGGCCCCTGCTATTAAGGCATAGGTAGAGAAGCTACTTAATGTTGGTTTCATTTACCTAGTTCCCTTGACTGAATGGGTGTCAAACCCCATTCCCATGAATAAGAAACAAGGAACCATCTGCGTATGTATGGATTTTTGAGACTTGAACAAGGCTTGTCCTAAAGACAACTTCCCGACTCCTTTCATTGACCAGATTCTTGATGAGTGCACGAGAAGATTTTTTTTTTTTTATGGATGGATTTTCAGGATATAATCAAATTCAAATCGAACCCGAGGATCATCACAAGACAATGTTTATTTGTCTTTGGGGTACTTTTGCATACTGGAAAATGCCTTTCGACCTTAAAAATGTCGGAGCAACCTTCCAATGCGCCATGACCTTTACTTTTTGCGATCTCAAACATATTGTTGAAGCTTACCTCAAAGATCTCGCTGCTCACTCTCGCAAGAGAGGAGATCACTGCTCTCACCTTCGATTAGTATTTGAGAGATGTCGTTACTATCGCATCTGTTTGAACCCTCACAAGTGCATTTTTCGTGTTAGGTCTGGCCATCTCTTAGGATTCTTAGTCTCTGAGCATGGGATCATGGTGCATCTTATGAAGGTTGAGGCAATACTTCGATTGCCTCCCCCACGCAACATTCAACAACTTCAGGGTTTACAGAGGAAGACTAACTTCTTGCGTCAGTTTATAGTGAACTACACCAATTTAACTAAGGGTTTCATGTGTCTTTTGAAGAAGGATACTCCATTTATATGGGATGAGCGAGCCCAAGAATCATTCGATGCTCTTAAGAAAGCCTTGGTATCGATGCCTTTGTTGAAGCCTCTGGACTACAATAGGGACTGTTTGCTTTATATTGCCGCATCCGAAGGGATGGTTGGCATGGTTCTGGTTCAGGAGCATGATGAGCTCCATGAGCACATTGTCTACTATCTCAGTCGAAATTTAGTTGGTATTGAATTTAAGTACTCACGAAGAAAAACTAGCCTTGGCTGTCGTCCATGTAGTTCAAAGATTACGACATTATATATTACTTTGAAAAACTACTATAGTTGCAGATACCAATCCATTTCAATACGTCCTTACCAGGTGTATCATAGGGGGAAAATACAAGAAGTGGATTGTTATTTTGAAAGAATTTGATCTCGATTTTGCGTCAGCGAAGTCTAAGAAATTGCTAGTTTTTACCGAGTTGATATCATGCTTCCCTCGACTAGATGAAGATATTTGATCCAGGTGGATATTGGTGGCCACCGACCTATTCCACTTGGACCCTCACCATTGTTTCTTTCTATAACACTCTTTCATACTGTAACGCCCACATTCCGGGCCGGGCAGACGCTACTTCGCGGAATAACAATCTCATACTTAATTCTATATATAAGACATGCATTTAAGAAAATGAAACACATTTAAACTTAGAGTAAATATAAGAATTACTGCTACTATAAATAATCAATGGCTTTAACATTAATTCATATGCACAACAGAATACATAATAAATATAAATACACAGGCATGCAGAAACGTAATTAAAACATCATCTGGTACTTATCTTTGAAATGGTGGTAATTCCACCAACCAGGTGCAGGCCTTCCACGAACCTCCCAGCCTTAGACCATGCTACTCATCAAGCTCAACAGTGGGTCATTCTCGAGCTGGGACTAAGCTCCACCCCAAGGTAAGGAATCCTAGGCTAGGCTAAGGTTACAGGGAAAACAACATAGAATGACTGGAAAGATTCTTCCTAGGATGCCATCTTATGCCCACTATTCCTGGACTCTCATTCCCCACATGTCTGTTCCGCCCGGGAGTATACACCTTCGCAAACACAGTCCATCGGTGCTACACCTCCCTTTCTGGGTCTCGGCAACATGCCGGATCATGAAGTCTCAGAGCCCGAAGTTGGTGCTGGACACTCTTTGGAAGAAATCACTTCCCAACAAACTCTCTCACCTAGAGAGAGTTGTTCACAGGCCTGACAACCTGCCTCTTCCAACAACAATCACCTCCGTCACCTGGAGAGAGATTACACACAGGCTAAGCACGAACTCACACTGGCCAATAAACCACGCACAGTCCAGCACTGCGTGGCCACAACAACCAATTGAGAAAACAAACACGGGCTTCCCAAACAGGGTCAACAATCATGAAATAGACTCACAGTTTTGGTTTCGGGATTGCACAAGGTGTACAGAGATCCCACGCACAGGCTCAAACTGTTCAGGCAAGGAATGTACCAGCTATCTCAGAAATCAACACATGCTTTTCGGCTTTCAGGGATGCACAAGGGTATTCTTGCAGAGGTCAGACGAGACTCATGTTCAGACGGTCGATGGTGGAATGGAGGAGGAACCCCCATCACGGCTCAACTCAACAGTTTTATCTGCATGTGCTTGGGTTGACATTTGTCACCCATGACACTGCATGCATTCCTTCGAGATGCGTTCCTTCCATTTGGAAGTTGCTTGTCCTTCCAAAAAGAACTTAGGATAAAACATATATTTCACATGGTATTTTTGGAATAATATTAAAATATTATTCCCAAGGACTTAAGCCCCTAGGCTCAACACTTAGCCCCTCTTCCCACCTTCCAGCCCCTAATCCCTTGCCCACTCTATGGAAGCTTAGTCCCCCATCACTCATTCATCATGGTCGGTCTGCACGCGGTGGTGTTTATATTTTTATTAATAATGTGCATAGATACATGTACAAAAGCAGGCTCTTAGCCTTCAACACTTAGGCTCTCTGGCCTAACAATCACATAAGCCCACCAGCTTATATAAACTTGGCTCACCAGCCTATAAAACATTTTTACAACTCATTTCGTAAACAATATTTACAACTGGGCTTGGCCTTGGGGACATTACAATCCCCCTCCCCTTATTTCTGCATTGTCCTCAATGCAACTTTACACAACTTCTGCAAGCTTTTCAAAATTTTCAAAAATATGCGGGTACTCTGCCCGCATAACATCTTCATGCTCCCATGTTGCGTCCTCAGGATTGTACTAGGTCCACTGGACCTTTACAATCCCTATAGCTCGATTCCGGAGCTGTTTGTTTTTCCTGTCCAATATGTGCATAGGATGCACTTGTAGGACACCTTCTGGTTCCACCTGAATCACATTTCAATCGATAACATGATTAGCATCAGGTATATATTTCTTAAGCAATGAAACATGAAACACATTATGTACAGTCATAGATGCAGGTAATGCAAACATGTATGCAACTCGTCCAATCCTTTCCAGGATTTCAAATGGCCCACAAAATCTTGCTGCCAAGTTGGTGCAACTTCCCAGCTTCAGGGAACTCCTGTTAGTTTTCACTTTCAGGAAAACATGATCACCCACTTTGAATTCTCGGTGGGTTCTGTTCTTATCAGCATAAGTTTTATACCTGTCTTGGGCAACTTTCAAATTCTATTTAATTTTTATCATTTGGTCCTCCATCTTTTTGAGCAGCTCTAGGCCAACTACTGCTCTGTCAACTGGATTATCCCAGCTCACTGGAGTGTTGCACTTTCTTCCCTAAAGTGCTTTAAATGGGCTCATCTTCAACGATGCATGATACCCATTATTGTAGGCGAATTCTACCAAATGCAGGTAGTCTTCCCATCTTGATGGTTTGTCCATCACGTACATTTTCAGCATGTCCTCTAGTACTCTGTTCACCCTCTCTGTCTGTCCATCAAACTCGGGATGATACGCTGTACTAAAATTCAGATTCGTTTCGAATCCTTTGAACAGTCATTTCCAGAAATTCGAGGTGAATTTCAGGTCCCTATCAGACACAATCGTTTTAGGAATTCCGTGCAAGCGTGCCACTTCTTTTAAGAAGATACCAACAACATATGCTGCCTTGTGAGTGGTTTTCAGTGGAATAAAATGGACAACTTTTGTAAGCTTGTCCACCACAACCATGATCAAATCATGCTGCTTGCTTGTTCTGGACAATCCTGTAATAAAATCCATGGTCACCACTTCCCACTTCCATTCAGGAATGGGTAAAGGCTGCAGCAACCCTGCTGGGTGCCTATGCTCAGCCTTAACTTTTTGGCATTCCATACATCTGGCGATGTATTCAACGATCTCTCTCTTCATACCCAACCAAAAGTAATGGCTTTTGACTGCTGTCATAGTCTTTTGATATCCAGGGTGTCCAACATAAGTCACATTATGCATTTCTTTTATAATCGCAAGTTTCAATTCCTGGACATTGGGTATATATACTCTGTTTTTGTACAAAAGTATTCCCTCATCTTCCAAGGTGTAATTTTCCTCTTTCTGTGGTCTCTCGCTCTATTGTAGCTTTGCTACCAAGTCTCTGTACTGCAAATCTGCATTTGCAGCTTCCAAAATTCTATCTTTAATATCAGTCCTGTACATGCTAATCGCTGTAGCATGTAATTCATGCACCTTTCTGCTGAGTGCATCAACCACCTTGTTTTCCTTCCCTTTGATATGCATGATATCAAAGTCGTATTCACATAGAAATTCCAACTACCTACTTTGTCTAGCATTTAAAGTTGGTTGATCAAACAAATATTTCAGACCGTTATGGTCTGTTCTGAGTTCAAACCTCCTTCCCATGAGGTAATGTCTCCATTTTCTCAGAGTGTGAACGATTGCTGCCAATTCCAAATCATGGGTTGCATAGTTCTTTTCGTTCTCTTTTAATTTCCTAGACTCATAATAGATTACGAATCCGTTCTGACTGAGGACCCCTCCTAGTCCTTCTTTGCATGCATCAGTGCATACCATGAAATCCACATTTGGATCTGCAATCCTCAAGATTGGAGCACTGGTTAACAACTGCTTCAATCGTTGGAAACTTTTCTCACACTCTTCAGTCCATTGAAACTTTTTCTCCTTCCTTTGCAAGGAAGTGATAGGGTGAGCTATCTTTGAGAACCCTACTATAAACCTTCTATAGTAACCCGCCAGACCCATAAAGGATCTAACTTCCGCCACATTCCTAGGCACTGACCATTCTCGGATGGACTCAACCTTCTCAGGATCCACGATGATCCCTTCCTCTGAAATAATGTGCCCCAAGTAATGGATCCGCCTTTGATAAAATGAGCATTTGCTCAATTTGGCATATAGTTGGTGTTCTCTCAACACTTGCAACACCATTCTCAGGTGTTGTTCATGCTCTTCCTCTGACTTGGAATACACCAAGATGTCATCCAGGAAGACTATGATAAACTTGTCTAAATAGTCCTTGAATACACCATTCATCAAGCACATAAAAACAACAGGTGCGTTTGACAGTCCAAACGACACCACTGTGAACTCGTAATGACCGTACCTTGTTCTAAAGGCGGTCTTGCTGATGTCCTCATCCTTTATTCTTACCCAGTGATATCTCGATCTGAGATCTATCTTCGAAAATATTTTCACACCTTTCAACTGATCGAAAATATCGTCGATCCTCGGCAGAGGATACTTGTTCTTGACAGTTACTTTGTTCAACTCTCTGAAATCAATGCACAACCTCAATGTTCCATCTTTCTTTTTCACGAACAGGACTGAGGCACCCCTAGGTGACACACTAGTGTGAATGTACCCCTTCTTTAGAAGCTCTTCAAGCTGCAATTGCAACTCTTTCAGCTCTGGCGTACTCATTCTATAAGGAGCTTTCGAAATTGGAGCTGCTCCAGGCATCAAATTTATAAAAAAATCGATGTCTCTCTTTGGAGGTAGTCTAGGTATCTCCTGAAATACGTTTTTAAACTCTGTGAGTACCTCATGGTCTCCAATCCTTGAGACTTCATCTCTAGATGCTTCCTCCACACGGGCTGCAAATAATTGACAATCTTTTCTGTAGCACTTCTTCAGCTGCATGGCTGAGATTTCTCTAACAACCACAACTCTAGGAATCCCTTGGACTATTTTCCGATTCCCCTCCTCATCCAGGCATGTAAACCTCTTGTTACGACAGTCTAGGAGGGCATGGTGCTGGTCCAATCAGTCCATTCCAATTAAACAGTCATAAGATCCTAAAGGTAGAATATTCAATTCAGCCTTCATGCTCAGTCCTTTCATGTACACAGGACAAGACTTCACCAACTCAACGACTTTCCTCTTGGTTCCTGTAGCCAACTGCACTAACCAAGACTTTTCATGTTTGCTTCTTGATAAATGAAAACTTTCCACCACCCTAGGATCTATATAACTATGGCTATCCCATGAATCAATTAAAATAATAAATGGTCGTTGTTAATCATACCTTCCACTTCAATCATGTGCGTTTGAAATTCAACTTGTTTGTTGTCTAGGGTTGCGTAGATCCTTGGCATTCTACTGCCCATGTCCTCCACTGTTTCAGCTTGTTGAACAGTATAGACAACTCTTGCTTTGCCATTTTTATGGGGACAATCCCTGTACTTGTGGTTCCCTTTATAGCCCCAACACTGAATGGGCGCCTGTCTCTGCCTTTGTTCCCCCATTTCAGCCATTCTCGGCTCTCTAAACGATGGATGTCCTTGAGGATTATTTCTGAAAAAGGGAGGTTTGTTTCCCTTCTGCCTCCGTTCCTTCTTAAATTTCCTTTGGTCATCCCAAGCCTTCTGAAAGGCAGGCTTTTCTCTTTGCTATTCATATAAGCATTTAGCCCTTCTTATTGTTTCTTCCATAGTCTTAGGATCATCATATTGAATCTTGTCACCAATGGCAGGTGGCAGTCCACTCAGATACCTCTTAATCTTGACAGCCTCATATTCGATGAATAGAACATACTTCAGTAGTTCCAAGAAACTTCGTTCGTATTCATCAATGGTCATGCTGCCTAGCTTGAGTTCGAAGAACTCCTTCATCTTTCTGTCATAATATCTTTTAGTCAGGTATTTCTTCTCGAAATGCCTCTTGAACTCCTTCCAAGTGATATTTTTCTCACTAATGTGCTGCACCTGCACAAACTGATCCCACCACATGGATGCTTTTCCTTTCAATTGATACATCGCAATTCTTCCTTCTGCATAAGAGGAATAATTCTGCAGTTGAAAATATTTCCTCATGCCAATCAACCATGTTTCGACATCTTCCTCCTCCTTATGTTCTCCATCAAATGTAGGAGGCTTAATCTTATTCATCTCCCCTTTCAATTCATCCATCCCAGATCTCCTGTGCTTTCTGGTAGGAGATGGGCTTGAACTACTGTGTTCTTCCTTACCGGAATGGTTTGGGAAGCGACAATGATGTCTGCTACCACTCCTCGTTCTTATTTTTCTCTTAGGGGTCCTGACACTTCTTGATCTTCTTTTCCTCTCAGGGGTCATGCAACTCCCTGTCTTGCTTGAGTCACTCCCCTTCTCCAATTTCCTTTATGTTCCTTCCAGGCTATCCAACCTCTTTAAGTTGAATTCACCCTACTGATCCCTGACCCTCATGAGATTTCGACTATTAGCTTGGCAAGCTTGGACATCTTTCTGCAATCTTTTAGTGAGTTTCATTATATGCCCTTCCTTATCCAATTCTCTTCCGTGCCCATTGGAGTTCGATCCTTCGACTCCCAGGTTGACATTCCTTCCTACCCTTTCGTCCTCTATTTCGGAGGCAATCTACACCTCTTCCAATTCCATACTCGGCGTTGGTTTTCGGCTGTCGTGACACTCGTTGAACTCTGCACACATAACGTGCAGTCAACCGAAGTTTGTCAGGCCTTAAACCCTTAACAAAATCACAATATTCATAAACCAACATGAGTGAGAAAATGTTTTGACTTCACAAAGTTTTCTGAGCTCCGACGACTCTGCAAATTTCGGGACTTTGGGACTTAGGGTTTTTGGGTCTTCGGTACCCGGGAGTTCATGATGCAGTGACTCCCAACCCCTTGTCACTCCAACTCCTGAATTCCGAAATTCCAATTTACTTTACTCTCCAGGCCCACAGTACAGCTGTCGCCCTTAACCACGGTGGCGCGTGACACGTTCAGGAGGGTCCATGTCACCTTCGATGACGTCATTGGGTCCCACCATTCTCGCCTATCTTCTCGACTCGCTGGCACGTGGTGCACATCCATGTGTTCACATCCATTCCAATCGAAAATCCAACGGTTAAACTTTTCTTGGATCCACTACGCAGATCCTTTCGACATTTCGTGGTTTCTGGCATTGGGAGTTCATGCATCCACACCTCTCGAACTTCCGTTTGCTGAAATTTCGAAATTACTGTCTACTCTTCCACTTGATCCAATGGTCAAGTTCCTCTCTTACGATCTACAATGTAGATTGTTTCAAAATTTCTGGTTTCGCTATTTCGCGACTTGCGAAAACAAGGTTCTTGCCCTTTGGTTTCCTGGGTGCCAAAACGCTGTCCGACAACCACGTGTTCCCCCCAATGGACGGTCCTCACGAATTTGGGATTTTGCGTATCACGATTTCCATGTTCATGTGCAACTAGAGAGGGTTTTTAAACCCTGCACACATTTTCCAGATCTGATGGTCACAAGGGTTCTCCTTTTCCCCGAACAGATCCTATAACTCCAACACTTTTGGTGTGGAGTTATCTCTCTCCTTATGGCTAGATGCCACCCCGGATGTGGTTTCATAACACCAATACACCTCCTGAGCTTGGTAACAGGGTTAAGTAACTCCTTGACACTCAAGAGCATTCAAAGGTCCGAAATTGGCCCTCTAGACACAATTTCTCCTCAACCCCTCGGTCCAAAGACCACTCAACTGGCCCATCTAGGCTCAACGTCGAAACCTTGGCTCTGATACCATTATGTAACACTCTTTCATACTGTAACGCCCCCATTCCGGGCCAGGCATGCGCTACTTCGCGGAATAAAAATCTCATACTTAATTCTATATATAAGACATGCATTTAAGCAAATGAAACACATTTAAACTCAAAATAAATATAAGAATTACTGCTAATATAAATAATCAATGGCTTTAACATTAATTCGTATGCACAACAGAATACATGATAAATATAAATACACAGACATGAAAAAACATAATTAAAACATCATCTGGTACTTATCTTTGAAACGGTGGTAATTCCACCAACTAGGTGTAGGCCTTCCAAGAACCTCCCAGCCTTAGACCACGCTGCTCATCAAGATCAGCAGTGGGTCACCCCCAAGCTGGGACTAAGATCCACCTCAAGGTAAGGAATCCTAGGCTAGGCTGAGGTTACAGGGAAAACAACACATAATGACTGGAAGGATTCTTCCTAGGATGCCATCTTATGCCCACTAATCCTGGACTCTCATTCCCCACATGCCTGTTCCGCCCGGGAGTATACACCTTCACAAGCACAGTCCATCGGTGCTACACCTCCCTCTCTGGGTCTCGGAAATAGGTCAGATCAAGAAGTCTCAGAGCCCGAAGCTGTTGCTGGACACTCTCTGGAAGAAACCACTTCCCAGCAAACTCTCTCACTTGGAGAGAGTTGTTCACAGGCCTGACAACCTGCATCTTCCAACAACAATCACCTCCCTCACCTGGAGAGAGATTACACACAGGCTAAGCATGAACTCACACTGGCCAGTAAGCCACGCGCAGTCCAGCACTGCGTGGCCACAACAACCAACTGGGAAAACAGACACGGGCTTCCCAAACAGGCTCAACAATCATGAAATAGACTCACGTTTTTGGTTTCGGGATTGCACAAGGTGTACAAAGATCCCACAGACATGCTCAAATTGTTCAGGCAAGGAATGTACCGACTATCTCAGAAATCAACATAGGGTTTTTGGCTTTCAGGGATGCACCAGGGTATTCTTGCAGAGGTTAGACAGGACTCACGTTTAGACAGTTGACGGTGGAATGGAGGAGGAACCCCCATCACGGCTCAACTCAACAGTTTTATTTGCATGTGCTTGGGTTGACACTTGTCACCCATGAAACTACATGTGTTCCTTCAACATGCGTTCCTTCCATTTGGAAGTTGCTTGTCCTTCCAAAAAAAACTTAGGATAAAACATATATTTCACATGCTCTTTTTGGAATAATATTAAAATATTATTTCCAAGGACTTAAGCCCCTAGGCTCAACACTTAGCCCCTCTTCCCACCTTCCATCCCCTAATCCTTTGCCCACTCTGTAGAATCTTAGTCCCCCATCACTCATTTATCGTGGTTGGTCTGCACACGACGGTGTTTATATTTTTATTAATAATGTGCATAGATACATGTACAAAAGCAGGCTCTTGGCCTTCAACACTTAGGCTCTCTGGCCTAACAATCACATAAGCCCACCAGCTTATATAAACTTGGCTCACCAGCCTATAAAATTTTTTTACAACTCATTTCATAAACAAGATTTACAACTGGGCTCGGCCTTGGGGACATTACACTTTCATGTTTTCAGTTTTCTTAATTGTAGCACAATTTACTATTTTGACAATTTTTCGGGTCCTGAACTTCCGGAGCCATTTTGAGGCCCTAAACAACGTTTTTTGGTTAGTTCGTTTCAAATGTAATATTTGTTGTCAACAGTTGTAGTCCTTGGATAGATCTTTCTAACGATGTATCATATACGTCAAACAAAGATAGTATGCCAAAGTTACGACCCTAGGAAATTGATGTACCAATTTACCTCGATGGGGCCCATATTCTGACGTTTCATCTCCTAGGGTTAGGTTTGTGGATGTTTAGGCTTTCCATTGTTTCTCAATAACATATAGGCCTTCGAGCCTCATTGTAACACAGAGTTCAGAGGCCTGTAGCCGCCACATCTCTTCTCATAGATAAGCTACAACGCCCTAGCTAGTTTATTTCTATTCGGTCTGTAAACAAATTTCAATTCTTTGATATTAATGAAATGAAGTGTTATTTCCGTTGCATCTTCGTATTCATGGTTATTTGTGTATTCTGTTATGTTCCTGCATAAATTCGGATTAGTGGTATTAGAGTGGTCTTCTCTTTCTCGATCCTTCTTTGCATGTCCCCAACGAGGTCAGGGTATAAGGAGTTAGGGCTCAATCTGGTTGAACCTTTGCAAGATCAGCCTCGCAAACCTCAACGACCGCCCATGGGGGATGAAAAGAAAGATGAGGGAGCAGGAGACCCTATCAAAATATTGCTTGAGGAGGCCCTTGAAAAACAAAGGAATGCGATGATGGATAACTTTGCCTAGATCCTTCAACGATTGCCCACTGGCAGTGCATCTGCATCCAACAACCACTCTGGAGGCGCAACCCCTTTTAAGGTATAAGTAAACTTTGACATTCCCATATTTGATGGCCAAATAGATGCAGACACCGTAGATAGATGGTTGAATCTATTAGATGGATATTTTTTGGTTCATGACTTTTTCGACTGGGAGAAGATTATTTTTTCACTACTCAAAGCCACCCCCTATGTCAAGGACTGGTGGGAAACCTACTGTGAGAAAACAGATGAGGATGAACCCTCTCTGTTCTCGGCTGTACCCACTTGAAATTATTTCCGAAACGCCATTAAGGAACAATATTATCATGTGGGGAGCTATGAGGACAAGTACATACAATGGACTATGCTGCGACATCAAAGGGATCAAGATGTGCATGAGATGACGAATCTGTTCCATACCCTGTGCACAAAGTTGGGTATCAAAGATTCAGAGAAACATTTGGTGCTAAAGTACCACAGTTGTCTACACAGATACATTCAGGAGGAAATGGAGTTCCTCGACATGTCCTCGCTTGGTACGACATATCGGTATGCTGCCAAGATTGAACATAAATTCAAACAAAAGAAGTGAGACTTTGGATCTACGAATCAAAAGCAAGTGAAAGGTGCCCCCAAACCATAGAAAAAAGGACAAAGCTAAGGCATGGCAGCTCAAGACAACGTGCCAAGCCGCAAGCAAAGAACAACACCGCGAAGCCGAAGAAGGACACAGGAAAGTGGTGTGAGTTCCATAAGAGCTCCACTCTCAACACAAGTGAGTGTCAGACCAAACATTCACTGGTGGCCGAGATGAGGGCTTCTGAATCAGATGCATGCTCCAACACTGAATCAGAACCTGAGAAGAGGAATGAAAGAGGGAAGCAGATTATCGATGTGGAGCCTAATTCCACTGTTGCCACTACGAAGATCCAAAAGGAAGAACTGGAAGATCCAGAGGAGGAGGAGCATCTCTTCCACTCCCAGATGTGGGTAAAGGGTTCCCCACTACAATTCATTGTTGACAGTGGGAGCCAAAAGAACCTCATTTCAACAGAGGTCGTGAAGCAGTTGGGCTTGCCGACAACAACACACCCACAACCGTACACCATCGGTGGCTTCACCAAGGACGAGATCTCCGTGTCAGCCAACATTGCCGCCTTTCTTACAACATCAAGCCCTTCACCGATGAGGTATTATGTGACATTGCTCCTCTTGATGTATGTGATGTATTATTAGGCCAACCATACTTGTGGAAGCGACATGCTGTGTATGAGTCCCGACCTCGCGCTGTTATTGTTACCTTGGGAAATAAGTTGTACAGGATACTAGAGGTACCACCGTTTACCGCTATCTCTTTGGTTATTGCAAAACAATGCAGTGAGCTCATTTCCAAAACTGGGAAATTTGTTTTCCTGATGATCCACCCTCAGGGAAAGAAGAAGACCGTGGCCACGACCTCTAGATAGGGCTCCTCTTCACGACAACAACAAATGGACAAGGTCGTGGAGGAGTACCAAGACATCTTCACCTCACTCGCAGGGGTGCCTCTGCACTGTCAGGTCAAGCACCCCATCGATATGACTCCAGGTGCATGCTGCCCAATGGACCGATCTATCGACGCTCTATTATGGAGAATGATGAAATGAAGAGGTAGATTCAGGAGCTGCTGCAGAAAGGTCACATCCGGCCAAGTTCATTTCCCTGTGGGAGCCCGATCTTGTTGGTGCAGAAGAAGGATGGGACTTGGAGAATTTGTATTGACTATCGGGCGCTGAACAAGATCACTGTTCGGAATAGGTACCCGATTCCACAGATTGATGATCTTCTGGACCCACTCAAAGGGGCGAAATATTTAAGAAAGATCGACTTGAAGTCCGAGTATCACCAGGTACCAATCGAACCATCTGATGTATGGAAGACTACCTTCAAAGCCAAGGGGGGCCTTTTCGAATGGTTGGTCATGCCTTTAGGGTTGACGAATGCACCTGCAACCTTCATGAGGTTGATGGATGACATCTTGCGACCATTCACTAACTCATTTGTTGCAGTGTACTTGGATGACATGTTGATCTTCAGCCAGACTTGGGAAGATCACCTCCACCACATCCGACAGGTCCTCCAAACACCACAGAAACACAAGTTGTGTCCCAATTTGGAGAAGTGCACTTTTGGCATGACCCAGGTTTACTATCTGGGATAAATTATTGATGAGTTTGGGGTGCATGTGGATCCAACCAATATCCAAGTCATCTGGGATTGGCCAGCCCCAACCACACTAACAAAGCTTCGTAGTTTTCTGGGTCTTTCTAATTTCTACCGCAGGTTCATGTTGGGATTCTCTCATATCACTTGGCCCTCGAGTCAAATCACCAAGGGAGGAGTGAAAGCAAAATTCTTTTGGTCAGAATATCAATAGAAGGCGTTCGTATAATTGAAACATCGCCTCTACTGTGCCCCAATGCTCACATTACCAGACTTGCAACAACCATTTGAGATTGAGACAGATGCCTCTGACTATGCTATTGGGGCAGTTCTTACTCAAGAGGGACATCTAGTGGCATATCACAGTGTGACACTATCTGAAAGTATCCCAATTATGACAAAGAAATGTATTCCATTGTGCAGGCTTGCCGACAATGGAAGTATTACATTTTGGTGAAGGAAACGATCATCCACACAGACCATCGACCCTTGTAGTTCATACAGACACAAGGGAAGGTGCAGAACGATCACCATCAGAAGTGGTCCACATATCTGCAACAGTTTCATTTGAACATCAAGTACAATAAGGGCAACACCAATAATTTTGTAGACTGCCTTAGCCGACCACCGATCGTGGCAATAACCACAATGCTCAACTCTTATGGGCACAAGACTTCTGATTGGCCGCTTCTCTACAAGAGCGATCTAGATTTCGGTCACACATACAAGACATTCTTGGAGGGTAACTGAGTTCCAAATTTTCACCTCCAGGATGCACTACTATGTCACCTGGGACACTTTTGTGTTCCCTCGAGCGAGCGTGCCATGATGATTTGGGAAGTGCACTATAGTCGGGTCGCTGGACATTTCGGGGTCGAGAAAACAGTGGCAGTACGACAGAAGTATTTCTATTGGCCAAACCTTCGACATGATGTCGGGAAGTACATCAGATCCTGCACTGCTTGCGCCATTGCCAAATCGACCATCAAGAAGCAAGGCCTCTATACTCTGCTACCTACCCCCAATCGACCTTGGGAATCCATATCCATGGATTACATGTCGGACCTTCTACTAAGCATGGAAATGAATGTGTTTTCATGGTCGTCGACAGATTCTCGAAGGTGGCCATTATGGCGGCCTAGAAGAAGAATATCACAATAGAAGCCACTGTTAAACTCTTCTTTGAAAGAGTGTGGGTACACTTTGGGATCCCACAGTCTATCATCTTAGATCGGGACAACAGGTTCCTCAGTACATTTTGGTTCAGCCTCTAATCAATGCTGGACACCAAGTTCACCAAGTCCACATCTTTCCATCCCCAAACTGATGGCTAGACAGAGGTCATCAATAGGATGATCGTGCACATTTTGCACATGTACAACTCAAAGCATCCACACACATGGGATGGGATCCTCCCCTATGTACAACATAGCTATAACTGGGCCCTCCACAGCTCAACCGACCATATCCCCTTTCAGATGGGCTTGGGATTCCAACCACTATGTCCCATTGACATAGTCATACCATTTGCAGCGACTCATGCTAATTCGGCTCATGTCCAGTCTGAAGCTTCCAAGGTGGAAAACTTCATTGAGCGCATTCAACACATTCGCCAACAGGTTCATGACATATTGGATAGAGCCAATGCTAAGTACAAGCAATGACATGATCAACATCGGGTGCAACACAACTTCCAGGTGGGCGACAAAGTGTGGCTACATTTTCAGAAGGAGCACCTCGCTGGACCCCACCGCAAGCTTCATCTGCTCTGATATGGGCCATACACCATCACCAAGGCTGTAGGATACAATGCCTTCGAGCTCAATATCCCATCATTCCTTGGTCTGCACCCAATGTTCAATGTGGACCGCCTTTGACCTTACTTTCCACCTCTACTAGACACATCCGACATGGCAGAACAACTCACACCAACAGAGTTAAACCCAGACTGCATGGAACAAGACACAACTGATCGGATTATGGACACACAGATCAAGAACACCCGCTGGCAGAGGATCCAACTATATTGAGTTGTCAAAGTAGGCCAACTCCTTCACGAGGGCAAGTGGCTCACCAAGGACCAAGTTCAGAAGAAGTTTCCTCATCTCATGGAGGAACTCAACGCAATGGGGACCATTGCTTCCTAAGGGGGGAGGAATGATCAATGTGGATATTGGTGTCCACCTTCCTATTCCACTTGGACCCCCACCATTGTTTCTTTCAGTTTTTCAATTTCCTTAATTGTAGCACAATTTACTATTTTTGACAGTTTTTCGAGTCTTTAACTTCCGGAGCCATTTTGAGGCCCTAAACGACGTTTTTTGGTTAGTTTGTTTCAAACCATGTTATATGTTGTCATCAATTGTAGCCCTCAGATAGATATTTCTAACGATGTATCATATGCGTCAAACGAATATAGTATGCCAAAGTTACGACCCCGAGAAATTGATGTATCAATTTACCCCGACGAGTCCCATATTCCAGCGTTTCATCTCATAGGGTTAGGTTTGTGGATGTTTAGGGTTTCCATTGTTTCTCAATAAAATATAGGCCTTCGAGCCTCATTGTAACAGAGAGTTTAGAGGCCTGTAGTTGCCACATCTCTTCTTAGAGATAAACTACCAACGTCCTAGCTAGTTTATTTCTATTCTGTCTGTAAACAAATTTCAGTTCTTTGATATTAATTAAATGAAGTGTTATTTCTGCTGCACCTTTGTATTCATGGTTATTTGTGTATTCTGTTGCGTTCTTGCATAAATTCGGATCAATATTATTCATGACGATTCATTCGTGGATGATCATATCTTCCTTATCTTGTCTTCAGACCCCTGGTATGGAGACATTCTAGTTTATCTTCAAACCTTGAAGCTACCCCAACATCTGTCAAGAGATGATCGGCGACGTATACATCATCAAGCTAAAAATACTTTATGATCGACGTCACTTTGTATCATCGAGGAGTAGATAATATTTTGTGTCGTTGCTTGATTCACGAGGAAGCTGAATCGGTTCTCAATGATTTTCATAATGGGGCTTGTGGTGGTCATCTATCTGGGCTTGCGACAACCCAATTTTTTTTGCGAACTGGTCATTTTTGGCCGTCAATTTTTAAATATTGTGTTGAAGCAGTCAAGAAGTGTCACCCTTGACAGATGCTTGCTCAAAAAATGCGCTCACATCCAACCCCTATTCACCCAATCATCACCATCAGTCCCTTCACCAAGTGGGGGGTAGATTTTATGGACTGTAATCCAGCTTCGGCTGGGGGGCATCAAAATATTATTGTGGCCATGGATTACTTCACTAAATAGGAAAAGGCCATGCCTACCATTAAATCCAATGGTAAGATGACATCATTCTTTGTATTCAACCAAATTATAGCCCGATTTAGAATCCCAAAGGAGATTGTCACTGATCATGGAAGTCACTTTTAGAATGAAATGATGAAGGAGTTAGCATCAAAATTGGTGTTTAAGCACGATCATTCTTCCCCTTATTATCCCTAGGAAAATGGACAAGTAGAGGCAGTGATTAAATCTCTCAAGACCATCTTGCAAAAAAATGTCAGCCATAGTAAGTCTGACTAGAATATAATGCTTTACCCTACACTTTGGGCATATTGAACCTCAATTAAGACTTCCACTGGTTTTTCTCCTTTTCAGTTAGTACATGGCATGGAGTCGATCCTTTCGATTGAATGCAAAATCCCTTCCCTCAAACTGACAATTGAGCTCCTACCTGACACATCCGATCTTTAAGAACGCGTAGTGCACCTAGAGCATCTAGATGAGCAACATTGATATGTCTCTATGACCATCGAAGAAAATAAACGACATGTTAAGGTTCAATATGATAGGTTTGTCTGTCCTCGTCAGTACGCTAAGGGTGACTTGATTCTCCTATATGACCAAGCCAAAGAATCGTTGGGGGCAGGCAAGTTCAATCCCATGTGGCATGATCCTTATATCGTGCAACGTGTTTTAAAGAAAGGAGCCTATGAATTTGAAGATTATGAAGGGAATATGATGGATGAGCCTAGAAATGGGCTCTACCTTAAAAGGTATTATGCTTGAGCCCTCTAGCTTGGGTGTGTCTTTTTGTATACTAGTGTATCTTAGTGTATATACATCTTTTTATTTGTGTCATCGAATTGCTTATCAATTTTTTTCTTGGTTTGCAGATGTCAATGGAGTCTTCAGTTTACTTAGGATTCGTAGACAATGCCAATCGTCATACACAGAACATGTCTTCTTCTGCTTGGGTCATTTACTCACCCGAGGGTCAACTAGTGTCTTCAGGTGGCGTCCATATGAAACCATCAACAAATAATGTGGCTGAGTATAGTGTTGTTATAGAGCTTTTACGTGACACCATTTCACATGGTATTCGGTCTTTAGAGGTTCAACTGGACTCCTAGTTAGTCGTATGTCAGTTAAACGACAATTATCATGTGCGCGACCACACTCTACTTCGACGATTCCTACAGGTATGACTTTTGGAACGATACTTTGATTTTCTTACTTATAATCACATACCTAAAAGTTCTAATCATGTATCCGATGCATATGCTAATTGTGTTTTAGATTGACATTTGTCACATAACTAAGTAAATAAAAAACATTCATGCATATACACATTGTAACATATATACGTAAAACAGAAGACCAAAATTATTTTTATATTTTATCTTTTCAAAATATATGGTGTCATAGTACAAAATGGGGCTCACACCCTCAAAATACATATATGGCCGATGTATATATGACCATGGCATCTATGCCTATGGCGCCAGATGCGTATCATGATAGCACACTACGATGTTTGCGAGACGCCGAAAGAGTCACACCGATGCACAAGGCACACCCACCACCTGTCGCTGCATAACCTCTCGCAGATCCTCCACTTGAACTATATGAATCCTGTGCGTCAACTGAGACAGGTTCCCCTGCACATTTTGCAGCACTCTCTCCACCTCTCCTCCCGCATGCTCATCTCCTTGGCTCCTCCACCAATGTCATGGGAATCCATTTGGTTGTCACAGACCTACATTTGTGTGACAAAACAATTGTTAATACTTGAGACCATACAAAAATATTTGTGTTTTTTATTCTTTTTGAAAAAACAAAAACAAAATGAAATATATAAAAACATTTCTTACCAATATCACTGTAGGAGGAACCTGGTGGCAAAGACATATTTGGATCCCCTCTGTAGTAGATCCCAGCATAAAAGTAGTCGTAAATGGCTATGCCTTGTCGATGCCACCAGAAAAGAACTCATCATTGTAGGGGGTTGGCACCCTACCACCTCCTATCCACCTCATCACGTTGGTCCACCATGACATGGTTGGATCATGCGGTCCATGTGGAATGATCTCTACTATAGGGCTCAAACCTGGAGCCCTCTCAAAGAAAAAACTACACAGAATTGATGCAAACCCGAAGTTTCTCTTTCTTCCTTGTTTGCAATCCGTTAGTTGGATCTTCATGTTAGTCAGGAGTGAGGGACATCGGTCATAAATAGTGGGTTATAAACACTCCACCGTGTAGAACATGGGTGACCTTGATGCCTGATGCAACGAGACTGACCTTGATATCCGTGTAAGAACAAGTATGACGATCTTCAAACTCAGGTTCTCGATTGCCTTGATTGAGAGTTAGCTCCCTACTTTATCTGTGCCTTCAACATAGTGGGTGACATTGTAATCCTCCATGGTCATACCACCCCCAGCCCCCCGGGCCTTGAGATTAACTACCTCACCCTGAAGAGACAATCCTATGATGAAATATATGTCATCCACTTCAATCCTCAATGGTTTCCCATTGAGATTGAAGCTCTCTGTCTCCGGATCCTAATAGTTTACGAGCATCTGGAGTAACCTCAATTGAGCCCTCATTCCTTTGAGAGCCCAAAATTTATAAAGGCCACATCTTTTTAAAGCTTGTTGGGCCCCTGTATTCCTTTCCATTGCTGCATCTATCTCTTCATGCTCCCTCTCCCTCCATTCAAGCACCATCCTGCCAAAGGAAAGTCATTTTTTGAGTTAAATTTTATAAAAAAGTTGTTTGTGGACCTGTATGTAGGCTATCATGTTAAAATTTGCGTATAGGGCTGCATATATGCAGACAAGCTTTGCTTTGCTCGCGTACATGGAGACATGTACGTGATCCGATGAACTACCACCCACGTACACCCTAATTCACATTTTGCACCCTCTAATACTAAAAAATTTGGGCCTAAAATTGAAATTCAAACCAATGAAAATGAAGAGGAGGAGAAGGACACTTACTTGGTCCATACGGTTGCAAATTTCATTGATCGTAGCTCCCGCTATCGACATTTGAAGATCGAGGGAAAAATGGTCTAAAATGCACTATGTGGGTGAAAAAACTCAAATGTATTGTAAAATGGTCTATTTTTACTATTAATAGAATCTTTTTACCCACTCTATATAGTTTATGAAATTTTTTGACATCGTGGACTAATAGTATAGTGGAAAGAATTGGTTTTGGTGGTTTTGTCCAGGTTTTTTATGGTTTCTAGCGTCATACCGCCCGTTCGTGACTTTGGCATGTATTTTCTTTCACCAACATATACGATAGGTTGTCACTCCATTTTGCATTATTTCATTATCCTATGACTGTGATCTATATACCTTAGGAACAAATCCATTTATTAGCGACACAAAACCTTCTTACTACTACTAGAAGTGTCGTTATTAAGTGGTAGAGGCTTACTAAACATGGGTGCCCTAGTTATAACCTTTGTTTCATTTGGTGCCCATGCAGAAGTTATTCCATAGGACTGCAAGTTCCTTATAGTTCTGATATGACTTTGCGTTCGAACCTCATATTTTTCCTCACAAGCTTTCTGACCTTCACCTTTGGTAACCCCCCCCCCCAGGGTCTTGTTTAAGCTCTTTTTCGACTTTCTAAAAAGAGAAAAGATTGTTGAGTGAACTTTGTCTCTTTCACACTCGTTAAATGGCTTTGAAAGGACGTCTATCTGGTGTAACACTTTTTCGGACCAAGTATATTATTTACGAAAAATGAATACTCTAGTCAACATTGGCTAGAAGATTTCTCCTTGGTATTATTTTATACTTTTTCGGGCCTTGGGGACTAAAATATACAAAAAAGGACATTCTTTGGAGTTAAGTTGTAATTGCATTCCATCATCTTGCTTGCTGTATTGAGCCTATTGCTAGTTCCCTCTTTCTCGTTATAAGCCTCTTACCATAGTGATTTGCATCACTAGTCGAGTAGAGCCTTTTTTATATCCTTTGCAGCTTGACACCTTGTACCATAAGAGGAAACATTCTCCCGAGTGTCCATGCCCCACATGCACTTCCTTGCATTGGGCATAGGTATGTTCCACTTTTTGGAGCTAGTTTATTAGTCGCGACACTCGTTTCCTCTCTTGTATTATAGCATTTCTTTGTCTTTGAAAAAACAAAAAAGGACGAGCAGGAAAATAATATTATCTCATGTCGGCAGCAGTCGTGTTGCCTTTGAACATAGCACAAACTTTTGAGTCCACTGTCATCCAAAGTTTGGTTTTAGCATGACCTTAGGAAGCTGAGCTCATCACTTAGAGTTTACTCCTTCGAATGGTTATTATTCCAATCCATATGGAGAGTTTGTTGATGTCTCCTGCATCACGAAGTTTCATCATCAAGTCTATGCTAACAGAGTTCTCCATATGTCTCATGCTCTTGTTCAAAGGAAGTCTATAGCCCTGTGTCGACCATTTCTCAGAACTCTTGACTTTGCATGTCAGCCATACCCTCAGTAGAGTCACATGAAGTTGTATTCCTACCACACACCCTAGTCCTACTTTCATTATGGGTAGGTAACCTTGAACCCAACAATCAACATCTCCTCATTGGTCGCTGTCTGGGGGGTTTCTCTTGTGTTCGAAGACAATAAATCTATTCACACATTGGAATTCGTGTAGTTTCTTGGATGCCATTAGCCTTATTGGTGGTTTCCTTGCCTTTGTCAAAAGTCTTCCTTATTGGCTGTTATTTAGAGGGTCTTTTTCTTGCACTACTTGCATCTGGTGCATGCGAAAGACGCAAAAGTTTGTTGGTTCGTGAACATCTGATTCGTCCGAGATCCTCCTAATTATCAAGCTATTGCTTTGTACCTCATGCTGATTGATGGAAAATGCCCTAATGCTCTCCTTTCAGTGGGTCTCAGTCCATAGACTTCAACTCATCTATTCTAGAAATGAGACCTAGATTCCTATGAGTACCTAAAGGCTTGCAGTCATCAATGGCATGTTCTCCCGCCATCAACAACTGGAAATACATCAATGTATCATGATCAATGGATTCTTCAAGTGTTCGACCTCAATACCCTTATTCACTCTTGTAAGAATGTACTTAGTGCCTTGATACCTACTTTCATTATCAATAGGTTATCTCACATTTTTTAATGGTATACCTTAATGACTGGTAATCAAACGAAGTCTCATTATGTTTGACATCAACTCCTCTATTCACATGATGTAGACTTGCACCTTCGACGAATAGTGTAGAAGACCTCCAACTTACAATAGAAACATTACCATTATGTTGCTGTCTTTCATTGAACCAATACCTATATGACTTTAGTGATCATGAGAGATCAGATTGTACTCCATTGCATACATATATCTTCAGATTGATTTTGAGACTGGATTCCATTGGGCCCTTGTTCGTGACTATGACAATCTATGGCATGTGTCTACTTTGTATTGCCTATTCATGGCCATGAACAACTATTTGGTATATTTCCACATGGATCCGCAGTGTAATTCGAATTGGCAGCCATGTGTACAAAGTCATTATGGATTGTAATAATATCATGAGAAACTAGCACTTCCAGCTGAGTCTCCATTACTCTACTTCTGGGAATTATAATGTATTTAGGCCATTGCAGATACTCCTTTGACCTCACACACTAGGGGGCATATGTTATAGAATTTTTTTTCTCATCCCGTGCAACCTTCTTGGATGGCCTTTCTGTTTCTTTATGCAGACTTGAAGTCCCCTTTTGTACTGTCCAGAGCAAAAAAAACACATTTTTCCACATATACGCGCCCTACCAGTTAAGAAACAAGTGTATACTCAGGTTGCTCTACTACAAACCACGTACATTGGATTTGGTGCTCAAAATAAAAAATTACGTCGGGTTTCCATGTCACGTCATGAGATCCATGATCCTTGACCTTTCATATACTGAAAACACTCCGACTTGACCCTTCAGTTCCATTTGAAGGATATAAATTGAGCCATATCCAAGCCTTGGAAGAGGAGAATTCAAATTTTGAGAGCAAAGCTACTCTAGAGAAATTTCACTTCACATTGAGTCTGCTTCCCTTTATCCTTGAAATTCTGAACTCATTGTTCAACCCCAAAACTCTTCCTTCTTTGTGATGGAGAACCTCATTGTGTCCTTTATATGAACTTGTCGTTGGTGGAGGATTGAAGTGGTGGAGGCCCAATTGTAGGGACTTAGTTTCTCGGTTCCGATATGTGTTGTTGCAGAAGTTTGTCACCTACATACTTTTGCTGATTATTTTAATAGAAATACTCTTTTCTCATCCAATTGATATCTTGCAAATATTTGAATTATTATTCCATGGGCGTATTTGTCGTGAATGTTAATGGATTATGCTAATTTATATGCTAACATTATATATTATCACCATATTCTTGTGTATCTTGGTTGTTGATGACAAGTTGTAGGTATAAAGCTTTGAGTTGCGTGCTCAATGGTGGTCTTCATCGAACATTCAGACGAGGTAGGCTCTTGACCTTGTATTGTTAGCATTTCATTTAGCATAATTGGGATTAGAGTTGATTTTTGCGTGCCATTCCTTTTGTTGTGGTTCACCTCAGGTCATAGAGAGATTTTCCTCGTAACAATCATAGCCTCCAAATCTCTCAATGCCAATAGAAAACTCTACGAATCCCTCCTCCACCTCATCAAGGGGTGCTCTATCCTGATATATTCTTCTAATTTCTCCCTCCCTCCCCTATGAAATATTTCCATTCATGCGAGGAGGGAATGTTCATGAAATCCTACCATTGAACCAATCATAATTGTACTATTCTTATCCTACCTGTTGATAATAATATCATGTATGGTGGTGAATAATGTCTTTGTTGATATCCTGCACTCAAGACACTCATTCTATAAAATAATGGTCTTCACAGATTCAATCATGGAATCCCACTCCTCATAAACATCTTATAAGATGCGCTGGTCTATGTCTACAAACCACAACAAAGAAATGATAGGGTCCATGATCTTAATGGTAACATCTATCCTCTCCTAGCAACCATCATCTAACATTGTATCCTTGACCTTTTTTGAAGAAGTTTGACTTTTATTTCTCCAAAAAGACTAAAAATTTGAAATAACCATGGCTCTAAGAGAAATCTTGACCTCCCTCAACCTCTTAAGCATGATGAATGAGGAGGTAAACTGAGTATTTGCAATCTTCAACAATGATAGATTTGTGTACTCTTTATATATTATGAGGTCATTGGTATGGTTTTGTACAAAATTGCAAATATGGCATGCATCATCAATACAACTTCCCGTCCATGTCACATCTGAAGAAATAGATTTAAGTGCTGAATTCAAAGAATGAACAATGCAAGGTGTCCAAAATATCTCTGAATATTTAGCTTCCAAGATTATGCTAGCAACCTTGCAAATAGGTGCATTATTTGTAATAATTTGCATACAAGAATCAACACCTACATCGTCAATAAATTTAATGAACTACTAACCCATATACTGTGCATCCTTGTATTTTCCAAGAGAATCCACTTCTTTCGAGAATATCGGTCCATTCAGGGAAGACACTATGAAATTGATGAGTGGATGGTGTGTTGCATCCGTCCATCCATTAGAAAAAACAATTCCATTGGATGAGGGCCATGATGATTTAATAGGCTCTAGAATTTTATCCACCTCCTTTTCCTTAACCAAAAATGTGGTTCTAAGATTCTTTGAACTGGGAGGCACATACTCAGTTGGAGCTTGTTCAACTAGAGCTCAACACATCTCAATAAACAAACAAGATTGTGCAACATTAAATGAAATGAAGTTAGGATAGAAAAATAACCCAATGGTAAGATTAAGCTCCTCTCGCTTCTCTTCTTGAAATATCTTGTCCATTGGAATGCCATGTGGACCTAACCTCTTTCTTGTTGGCTGAATTGCAGTCTCGCTCTCAAATATGCTAGATGGATTCTTCAAGAATGGAAGATGACCCTCTTTTTTGTTTTTCTTACTTGTTGCTGCCACCTTCCCCAAGCCAATATTATCCCCTCTTTCCATTTCTTTTTGTTTGGATGCTCTCATTGCTTTACACACTCCAAGTCCATAGTTAAGGGCCAACAAATGGCCCTTAACTTGATAGTAGGTGTTCTTGTATTGAATGTCTCATAAACTACATGTCAAAAGAACATTCCCTCCCCTAACTAACTTTTTCCCAAGCCCTCGTTTCCTTGTTACATACTTCCACAATGGATATTTCTTTTCTTGAGCATGTTATCTTGCTACGACATCGTTTTTTTCAACATTGGAATCTGCACTTGCAGCTCCGCTTGCAGTAGATGAGACACTAGCAAAGAGAGATGAAATTGAAGGAGGGAGGTCAACACCAACAATGGCATTCCTCCCTTTCCTTTGACATTTACCAACCACCCTTGTTGTTTGAGCCATAATTTTCGTGGAATGAGTTAAGAAAAACACGAAAAAAGAAAAAAATTGGTTTGAAAATCCACCTAGAAAGCACTTGGAATCCTTTTAAATCTAAAATTCACCCTTAAATTGCACACCAACAGACCTCAAATCTCATTCTTGCAGATGAAAATGACAAAGATAAGTAAAAAATTTCTTTTTAGAGACCCCCAACACATGTTGAACGCATCAGGACTCGTCTAGTACATCTGTCTGACATGTGTCCTAGTGCATCACGTGTCCAACACACAAGATACAAAGATGTCACCCATGGGGGCCATGTCTTGTTACTTAGCTAAAAATTGAAAGCCACTCAAAACTACAACTCTAATACTGCTAGAATATATAAACATGTACTGTAGAAAATATATAACAAAAACTTAGTTGAGGCACTATCAAAACCAGTCACTGCATTTTCATTAATTTTGAATTGAAATTTGTTGTAGGAAAAACAAAAAACTAATTCAATGTATGTTGCTAAACTGAATGCATTAAAGTCTATACTTTTTCCTTCTCATTTATATCCTAAAAGGTACAATGAATCTAGACACATGCACAATATTGTCTCAATTCAAGGTCTTAACTCCTAATCCTAGTGTGTCTTCCTTGCATGGATAGATGAGCCAAGTAAAGTGCGCCTCTACTGGAGATGATCTAAGGCATGCAAGCATGCATCATTCTAGATATTGTTCGAAAAATCAAGTATTCCAATAGAGGACAAACAGCTTTAGTAACCACTCACACAACTAGATCAATGATCAACACACCAATATTTTTGTGTGGTAAAACCCCTATGGGGAAACATCCACGACCCCAACCAACGTGGCCAATTGAAACAATTTATTAATGCAAACAAAAAATATTACAAATGAGTTTCTCCCAATTGATCATCAACAAATGACCCTCCATGCTCTTTAAATAGAGATTGTAATGACCCCCCAGCTAAATTGAGGATCATTACTACGCAGAAAACACATAAAATGGATTTTTTTTGCTAACTAATTTCCTGTAGCTTGCCAACTACGAATTAGACATAGATGTAACTACTATGTGATACCATTAATTAAATGCATCTACAAGATGCTAAATATGACATGAATTCAGTTTAAATAACTCAACATAGCAACATATAAATTGTTCTCAAACACATAGTTAATACACAACAATTAAACTCATAATGAAACAAATAAATAAGATAAAACACTTATCTTTAAAAAACGACTGTGCAACCAATTGCTTGGGACAGATGTTCCACCCAACCATAGACTTTCTATTCTATATTTCAACAACAAGTCACCCTTGAGTTGGGGCTAGCAATCCACAAAAGAGGGTGGTTTCTTACTGTCCACTGAAAAATCATAAAATCCCACAACCCAATGGTATTCTCCTACAACTGTCCCGATTTTCCACCCGATCTCTTCCTCTTGACATTCCCAACCCAAGGAATGTACCCCTTCAATGCTATCAATCCCTCAGACATACCATTGGTTTATCAGGGTCTCTTTGGCAGATGTAATCATCAATCTCTCTACTGGGAAACTCAAGGGAGCTCATTGCTAGGAAAATTACCAAGAAAACAACAACAATCACTTACCGTTACAGTGAAACTAACACAAGAGTTTACTCTTTAGGCCTAAAAACTTGAATCTTCATTCTTTTGCTTCAAATATTCTCCATAATTCACCCTCCATGGTTTCTCCAACTCCAAATCTCTTCTTCCCTATTCTCTGCTTGTTGTTCATACTAAACATGTCTGTCCAAAAATTGATGTAACTGCCCGTATGAATTCCCTCTCTTTTCTTATTTTATTGACTTACAAACTTCCCCAAGCTTATTGTACTTATTCCCCATGCTCCCAATAACTATGGGATGTGACTTCTCACACCCACTCTTTTACATGCATTCAATGATTGAGCTCTTCTATACTCAAGGGAAAATTAGAAGTTTAATGCATAGGATAATAAAATTCACGAATGTGGGTTGAATTAATAAACATGGGTAATTCCCCCTTGAACCCCTCTCTTATACATCCTCTTAGACCCTCCCCTCTCTTGTGGATTAATCATTTCCCATCGCTGTCCATGTTCCCCAATAGAGGGCATCAAATTTTATTATTAAAATTCAGAAATACAATTCACATATACATCGCTTGGCCATAGACATACATTATATCTACATTAGTCATTAATCAAACTGGGGATTATAGTAGGGATGTTGCATTCCCTCTCCCCTACAATTGTGTGTCATCCTCGGTGCACACTATGCCGATATACATGCATAAATTTACATCATAGTACTAAGAGATAAACATTTTGAAATTTTACAACTTCATCAGTAGTTCCAAACAAAATCTCATGTTCCTCTCAACCCGTTGACCCAAGGAATGTACCCCCTTCAGCATTCTCAGTCCATGCCATAAGGTGGACACATGCCATAGGTTGTCCTAGTCACGAACAAGGCCTAGTGGAAACAAGTCTCAAAATCAATTTGAAGATATATGTATACAATGGAGTACAATCTGATCTCCCATGATCACTAAAGTCATAGGTACTGGCCCAATGAATGACAACAACAGCTCAGGAAATATGCTACTGTAAACTGATGCTCCATGTCTTCTACATGATCTTCCAAAGGTGCAAGTCTACATCATGTGAATAGAGGATTTTAGGTCAAACACAATGAGACTTCATTTGATTACTGGTCATTAATGTATACCGTTAACAAACGCGAGATAACCTACCGATAATGAAAATAGGTATCAAGGCACCGAGTACATTCTTACAAGTGTGAATACAGTTTTGAGATCGAACACTTGAAGAATCCATCGATCATGAGACATTGATGTATTCCCAACTATCGATGGTGGGAGAACCTACCACTAATGACTGCAAGCTTCTAGTTACTCATAAGACTCTAGGTCTTATTTCTAGAATAGATGAGCTGAATTCGATGTAATGAGACCCACTAAAATGAGAGAATTAAGGCATCTCTCATCAGTTAGCACGAGGTACAAAAAAATAGCTTGATGATTGGAGGAACTCGGACAAAGAGGATGTTCATGAACCAACGATCCCGTGCGTCTTTCACATGCACCAGATGCAAGTAGTGCACGAAAAAGACCCTCTAAATAGTAGCCAATAAGGAATACTGCTGACAAAGGAGAGGAAACCACCGATAAGGCTAATGGCATCCAAGACAGTAGACAAATCCTAATGTGTGAATAGATTTCTTGCCGTCGAACACAAGGGAAAACCTCCAGTCAACAACCAATGAGGAGATGTCGACTGCTAGGTTCAAGGTTACCTACCCATAATGAATGTAGTATCAAGGTGTGTGGTAGGAATACAACTTCATGTGGCTCCGAGACACACTGAGGGTATGGCCGATATGCAAATTCAACAGTTTTGAGAAATGGACGACACATGCTTATAGACATCCATTGAACAAGAGCATGAGACATATGGAGGACTCTGACATCATAGACTTGATGATGAAACTTTGTGATGCAGGAGAAATCACTCAAACTCTCCATAGGGATTGGAAGAATAATCAGTTGGAGGAGTAAACTCTAAGTAACAAGTTCAAATTCCTAATATCATGCTAAACCCAAAGTTTGGATGACAAGTGAACTCAAAATTTTGTGCTCTGTTCAAAGGCGACACTACTACTACTAATATGAGATAATACTCTTTTCTTGCCCGTCTTTTTTTGTTTTTTCATAAGAAAATGAATGCTATGATACAAGAGAAGAAACCATTGTCACGAGTAAGAAACTAGCTCCAAAAAGTGGAACACAACTATGCTCAATGCAAGCAAGTGCATGCAGGGCATGGACACTCGGGGGGATGTTTCCTCTTAGGGTACAAGGTGTCAAGTTGCAAAGGATATAAACAAGACTTTGCTTGGCTAGTGATGCAAATTGCTGAGGTAATAGGCTTATAATGAGAGAGAGGGAAACAACAAAAGGCTTAATACTACAAGTAAGACAATGGAATGCAATTACAACTTAACTCCAAAGAATGTCCTTTTTCGTAGATTTAGTCCCCTAGGCCCGAAAAAGCATAAAACAATACCTAGCATAACTCTTCTAGCCAATGTTGACTAGAGTATTCCTTTTTAGAAATTAGTCTACTTGGTCCGAAAAATGGTTAAATTTACACCAAATAGAGGTCCTTTTAAATCCATTTAACGAGTGTGAAGGAGACAAGTTCACTCAAAAATCTTTTTTCTTTTTTAGAGAGTCGGAAAAGAGATTAACTGAGACTCGGGGGGAGTCCCATAGTTACAGGTCAGAATGCTTGTGAGTAAGAATATGGGGTTCGAATGCAAAGTCATATTGAAACTATAAGGGACTCCCAGTCCTATGGAATAACTTCTGCATAGGCACCAAATGACACAAAGGTTCTAACTAGGGAACCTATGTTTGGTAAGAATCTACCACCTAATAACGACACCTCTAGTAGCAGTAAGAAGGTTCTGTGTCGCTACTAAATGGGTTCATACCTAAGACATACAGATCACATTCATAGGATAATGCAAATATGCAATATGGAGTGACAACCTATCCTATATGTTGGTAAAAGAAAATGTCTGCCATAGTTACGAATGAGCGATATGGCGCTAGAAACCACAAAACTCCCTGGACAAAACCACCAAAACCAACTCCTTCCACTGCACAATTAGTCCACTAGGTCAAAAAATTAACATAAACTATATAAAGTGGATAAAAAATTTCTATTAATAGTAAAAATAACCAATTTTATCATACCATTTGAGTTTTTTACCCACATAGTGCATTTTGGACCATTTTGACCACAAGCTTCGAGTGTCGATTGTGGGAGCTACGATCAACGGAATTGACAACCTTCTGAACCAAGTAAGTGCCCTTCCCCTCCTCTTCATTTTTAGTGGTTTAAAATTTCAATTTAGTTCTCATTTTTTGAGTTTAAGAGGGTGCAAAGTGTAAACTAGGGTGTACACGAGTTATAATTTATCGAGTCACATAGGTGGAGACATGTACGTGGGAAAAGAAAAGCTTGCTCACGTATATGTGGCCCTACACACGACTGTTAACATTATAGCCTACGTACAAGTTCGTAAAAAAGTTTTTTAATGAACTTGACTCAAAAAATGATTTTCCTTTGGTAGGATGGTGCTTGAATGGAGAGAGAGGGAGATGAAGAAGTAGATGCAGCAGTGGAAAGAGATGCACGAGCCCAACAAGCTCTAAAGAGACGTGGTCTTGACTTCTCAATTGCGAGTTTTGGGGAAGGTATTTTTCATTCGATAGGGAGAATCGACTCCACACCATGTACTAATTGAAAAGGAGAAAAAACGGTGGAAGTCTTAACCGAGGTTCGATATGCCCAAAGTGTAGGTTAAAGCATTAGATGCTAGTCATATTTACTCTGCCTGACAATTTTTTGCAAAATGGTTTTGAGAGATTTATTCACTGCCTCTACTTGTCCATTTTCCTGGGGATAATAAGGGGAAGAATGACCATGCTTAAACCCTAGTTTTGATGCTAACTCCTTCATCATTTCATTATGAAAGTGACTACCATGATCAGTGACAATCTCCTTTGGGATTCTGAATCGGGCTATAATTTGGTTGAATACGAAGAATGTTGGAGTCTTACCATCATATTTAATAGTAGGCATGGCCTCTGCCCATTTAGTGAAGTAATCCACAACCATGATAATATGTTGATGCCCCCTAGCTAAAGCTGGGTTACAGTCCATAAAATATACCCCCACTTGGTGAAGGGACCGACATGGATGACTGGGTGAAGAGGGGATGGATGCGAGAACACCTAGCAAGGGTGACACTTCTTGATTGCTTCAACACAATCTTTAAAAATTGACGCCAAAAAATAACCAACTCGCAATATTTTTTGGGTTGTCGCAAGCCTAGATAAATGACCACCACAATCCCCACTATGACATTCATTGAGAACCGACTCAACTTCCTCATGAATCAGGCAACAACGAAAAATGTTATCTACTCCTCGACGATACAAATTGTTGCTGATGATAAGGTAGTTTTTGGACTCATGTCGTATACGTCATCAATCATCTCTTGAAAGATATTGAGATAACTTCAAGGTTTGAAGATAAATCAGAATGTATCCATACTAGGTCTAAATATGAGATAAGGAAAATATTTTCATATGTGAATGAATCGTTATGAATAACATCCCCATCCAGTCGAGGGAAGTCTCATATCAACTTGGAAAAAACTAGTGATTTATTAGACTTCACTAAAGCAAAATCGAGGTCAAATTCTTGTAGAATAACAATCCACTTATTGTATTTTCCCCCTATAATACGTCGAGACCTAAGGACATATTTAAATGGATTGATATATGCAACTACGGTATTTTTGCAAAGAAATATATAATGTCGTAATCTTTGAACTGCATGTACGACAACCAAGACTAGATTTTGGACGTGAGAGTACTTAAGTTCAGGACCGACTAAGTTTCAACTAAGATAGTAGATAATGTGCTCACAGAGCTCATCATCTTCCTGAACTAGAACCATACCAACCGTCCCTTCAGATGCGACGATATAAAGAAAGTAATCTCTAATGTAGTCTGGAGGCTTCAATAGAGGCGTCAATACCAAGGATTTATTAATAGCATCTAAGGATTCATGGGAACGCTAATCCCATATAAACATAGTAGCCTTCTTCAAAAGACACATGAATCCCTTAGTTAAATTGGCATAGCTCGCTATAAACTGACACAAGAAGTGAGCCTTCCCCTGTAAACCCTGAAGTTGTTGAATGTTGCGTGGGGGAGAAAATCAAAGTATTGCCCAAACCTTCATAGGATCCACCATGATCCCATTCTCAGAGACTAAGAATCCTAAGAGATGACCAGAACTAACACATAAGATGCACTTGTGAGGGTTTAAACTGATGCGATAATAACGACATCTCTCAAATACTAGTCAAAGGTGAGTAGAGTGATCTACTCTCTTGCGAGAGTGAGCAACAAGATCATCGAGGTAAGCTTCGAAAATATGTTTGATATCGTGAAAATCAAAGGTCATGACGCATTGGAAGGTTGCTCCAACGTTTTTAAGACCGAAAAGAATTTTTCGGTATGAAAAAGTACCCCAAGGACAAATAAACGTCATCTTGTGTTGATCCTCGGGTTTGATTTGAATTTGATTATATCCTGAAAATATGTCCATAAAATAAAAAACCTTGCTTCTTGCACACTCATCGAGAATCTGGTCAATAAAAGGTGTCCGAAAGTTGTCTTTAGGACACGCCTTGTTCAGGTCTCAAAAATACATACATACGTGGATGGTTTCTTGTTTCTTATTCACAGGAATGTGTTTGGATACCCATTCAGTCAAGGAAACCACGTAGATGAAACCAGCATTAAGTAGCTTCACTACCTCTCCCTTAATAGCAGGGGCCTTCCTAGGATTAACAACTCTAAGACGTTGTCGAACAGGTCTAGCATATGGATAAGTCTTGATCTCATGTTCGACAATGCTAGGGTCAATTCCTAGCATCTCTTCATATGGCCAAGCGAACAAGTCACAAAATTCTTTGAAGAGATTGATGTAGAAATGAATTTCTTGAGGCGAACAATCCACACCGATATATACGTTCTCAATTTTTCCAGGAATTCGAGAGATGTTGATCGTGATGGTAGGAGAAATATTTTCCATGTTTCCTTCAACATAAGCACCATGCATATCTAGTGGAACCATGTCATGACCGACCATCTCACTCAAGGTAGATCTAAAGTCATCATGTTCAATCCTAACAAGCTCTGGGAGGAAATAAGAGCGATGATGCATATCATCCCAAGGCCTATCAGGACCATTCATGGACTCTAAGATGGCATCATCCAAAGGTAAAGTATCATCATGTAAATCATGTGAACAAGACGATGAGGTGGCCCATACGAGCTCTATAACGGGACCCTCCTCCTCCGTCTGCGAGGAGACAGGATCTGGGTCAGCAGTAGAGTTCAGAACAACCTGATACACAACTTTTTCTGGTGACAATGGGATTTCCATCCCAATATGTGACTGACCTTCATACGACATGCTCAGGGAAGGTAGGGTCCAAGGATCATTTAAATACAAAGTATGGAAAGGAACATACGTCATCGACGAAGAATACCTACTTGACATGGCATAACTGTGATGAATTGGTGACACAAAATCAAATGTACCCATGAGATAGGAATACATTCCGACACCAATATCCTCAGTTGTTGGCTGAGAATTTTCAATCACTGGGATCGAAGGTCCAACTGATACATTAGGAATGGCATGGGCAAAGGACAATTGATCAATAGTCACTATTTTCCCTTTGTGAGGAAAACATAAAGTGAGGAAAAAAGACGACATGATCGGAGTCATGGCATAAGTCCAATTATGCCCTAGCAATAAATTATAGTCAAGGGGTGCATCAACCACCTCGACATCGACCTCCATTGTATTTCCACCTAATTGGACCAGAAAAGAAGGAAGAATTTAGTGGGGTCGAAAATAACGACCATCAAATGCGGTCAACATAGTCGTATATTGAGAGAGAGTTGGAGAGCCAATGACTTTCCAATAGGTTAGGGATATCATGCATGTTGCATCACCTTCATCAATAACAATGTGTTTGATGGTATATTTCATGTAATCCACATGGATTTGAAAGGCCACGTGGTAAAGAAAGCAAGGCTTAACATCCGTGATGTCAAACTGAATAACCTTTGAGCCACACAGGTATAGAACTCCTAACGTAGATAAAAAGGCATTCCTCTGTGAATGACACATCTGGAGCACCTCCAAAGACAACATCGCACAAGGGGTTTGACCCAGATCTTCGACAATCGAATAATTCTTGGTACCTCCGGCATTAGGATTGTGGGTAGAACGTTTTATTACTCCTTTCAAAATACAAGGCAGAGGCTCTGGCTTTTCGATAGGGGGAGAATATGGAACTACAACAGTCTATGAAGAACCATAGTCATGAGATCAAGTGGCTACTTCAATCTGAGACTTGACCATATTAACGCAGAGATGATCACCTTCATGTGTTGAGGGGTTTTGATTTCCGTTAGATGCATTTATGGTGTTAGAGGACCCCAAAGCCATGTGTTGATTATGTGGAAATGGATTGGTTATCACATCAGGAGGTTGAGATAAGAGCCTCGAGGCTTCCTTAATTTTGTGGCATAGGTGGGTAAGGTGATCATATTTACAAAGTTTACAAGGAAACTTCGCCTTCTGCTTTTCTTTCTTGCCCTCATCAATATTATTATTCGATCTATCATTGTTAATGTCTTCCTTGGATTTATTATTATTTCTCCCATTGTTACACATTATTTTTGTCACCCTTATGATCGTTAATGATGTAAACCTATCCTTTGTCTTTAGAAGGATCAATTGCCTTAATCCCTGAAGAAGAATGAAGATGAATTTTCCCAGAGAGATGAAATTATCTTTTCCCTTGTAAAAACCTTATGAAGAGGGATCGTCGCACCTTGCTTAGTGTTAAGGGTGTGACAATCTAGGATTGTCGCAGGCTGCACCATAGTGGCCTGCCACATTGTCACAGTTTGCTCGGTGTTAAGGGTGCTACGATTTTTCGTACGAAGGAAAAAAAGAATCTTCTCGATGCTTCTAGAACAGAAGCTTCGAGGGTGATTTGGCCTCCGATCAGTTTGGATATAAGTCACATATCTGATCTCTTGGGATCATCCTAACCTCCTCATCCTATCCTTTTCAACTTATAAAAGGAGGGGAATTATCATGGGGAAAGTTAGCTTTTGGAGTTTTTGGAATGGCTATTTCTTGAGTTTTTTAGCTTGGAGTTTTTGGGCCTATGTTGGCTTTGATATTTTCTTTGTCAAGATAGATTGTTGGTTTCAGAATCCATGGAGCAGAAGTGTGTGGGAAACAAGGAATTGTTGGAAGGAGCCTGACAACATCAAGACATCTGGTTGTATCTTTCTTCCACATTCTTTAATACATATATATTTTTTCTTTCCTATATGAACATTATTTTTCCATATTGTATGATTCCTTGATCACATACATAGTTTCATATCGAATAGACTCTGTTATTCTTCTCTTCGTTGGCTTGTGCTTCTTTGCAGATACTTCTCCATAAGCCTTATGATGGAGATGAGACACATTGGTGAGGTCAGGTCTACAACATTTAAAATGTATGTTTTGGATCCTCTTCTTATTTGATATCCGATATCTAAGGAAAGTTTAGTGTACTATTTGTTTTGTTCTAGTTTCAGGGTTAAACTAGGGAGATCAGTTTGTGTCCGCACTTACCGATTTGTTCGATAAAAAAATTGGAGACCATACTGGGGAACATATTGTTTTCCTATTTTGTCATTCTTTCTTGATTTGATTGCTTGGGTTCTATTTTCTGAGTCACTGGGAGACCCATATTGACTCCCCGACTTTCAAACTTCACTGGAAAAACCTCATTTCTTTTTGTTTTTTCCATTTTTTCCATTGATCGTCGCACCCTGCTTTGAGGGATAGTGTGATGATTTAAGATCATCACACTATTCCTTGCAGAGATAGCGCGACACCTTCGGTATGTTTCCTTCTATTCCCTGCGATGATCTAGGATCGTCACACTATGTTAATCCTACGACCTACGACGATTGGGAATTGTTTTAGCTTTTGGTGGACTTACCTCCCCAGATTTGTGATAATTGTTTGGGGTAATTTGTTGGGTCTGATTATAGTCTACTTGAAAGTATCTAAATATTCTTTTATCCATCTTTGCTTTGTCTTAGCTTGATTTCTTTTGAAAGATTTGATCTCTTGCTTTGAGTGTCTTTCCATTACAAGGCATTGTTTTTTCTTTAGAATTGTTTAGTGAAAGAACACTTCTTTTTCTGAATAGTTCGTGTTAAGAAAAAATTGTAGTTTGGGTTTCTTTTGTTTTGAAGAAGCTTGCTATTTCTTTTATTGTATCTTTGATTTTTTTTTTTTTTCTTGCTTTGCATTATATTGGCGACATCTTTGCATTTGAAGTAGCGAAATTGCATGGTTTTTGGCATTTTTGATCTTGAATTCTTAAAAACATTTCCTCCTCATGGTCAGAGGGGGGAAAGAATCGTGTATTGGTGTACAATCTCTTTGTCTCATTTCTTAAAGATCTTTATATTGATAATTTTAATAAAATTTTGAGACATTGTGCATTTGGGAATGATAAACGTTTTGTCCTTATCGTAATATAGCTTTCATCGAAGTGAAATATTTCATTCTCATTTCTTTGCATTGTTTAGAGTCGGTCAAAACATCATTTATTCTACGCCATTTTCCTCTTGAGTAAACAATAGCCTTAAAATAAAGTGCTTATAAAAATTGATTAGACATTTTTATATTTTTTGGTAGCAAACCTACATTAGATTAGTTGTAGGGCTTTGGAATAGCTGTGAAAGATAACTTTTCAAAGCTGCAAACAAACATAGAATCTTTAGTTAGGGAGCGGTTAAATCCACTTATTACATTTTTTCCTGGGAAACCCTTCTAACATAAAGGTCAATCACGAGGTTCCATTAGGGCCGACAGAGTTACTCACCCCGCTTTGTTGGTCTTAGTGTATAGATTGCGCATATTATTGGGGGTCACTTGAGAAGAAAATCCCGTGCGGACCTTCTCGATGTGATTTCAGGCTTAGATACCCTACCCTTGCACGTGTATTACACTATCGACTGCTTCCCCACTCACCATTGTCATAATTGGTAACCTTCGTAGCCTATATCTTTAGAGTCTTTACACAAGGTGACTGTGGAGGGGAAAGTCTTCACGGTACCTGGAATCAACGTTGGCCAAACTCACTCAGGCTCCTTGGAGGGTATATCCATGTTTATGAGTGGGAGCTTGCACCAGGGTGTAAGTCTGTTAAGCAGGTCGTCAACATAAATTTTCCACCTACTCTATCTCATCCCCTTCTTACATTGTTCTCGCATCATTGGATTTCATCACCAACTAGTGCGTTCATTGTGAGAAGGTTTTGTTTATTTGCTTGCTTCCTAGATTTTTAGCGTGTATTGTTTATTTTCCCTAGCATACTCTAGTTTGGATCTGTGTTTAATGGCGTCAATTACTAGAACGACCAATGAAGCAACCCATGCTCCGGGGGAACCTTTTGTTTTTCCTTCTTATGGAAACATTGGTCCTCCTTACATCACTACTTTGAGCCTTCTAGGTCTCACAATTGGGTTACCGGTATGGTTGTTTTCCACTTCGGTACTCTTGAATAGAGCAAGTGCTTCGGTTGTAAGCACTTCCACCCAAAAACATCAAACTCATGTTGATCCTTCACCTTCTTCACCTTCTCCATTTGAAAGGTCTTCTTCCATTTCATCTTCTTCGCTGAGTGAAAGATTTGAAGCTAGTAACTTGGTGGATAAGAAGATGAAGAAAATGAAGATTAAGAAGAAGAAAAATAAGCAAGGGTCCAAACTCCCAACCACTACCAAACATGTTGAAGAACAACCAATTACTTTTAATCATGTTGGGAGTGTTGATGATGCCAAGATCACCTAAACAACCCGTAAGCCCAAGTACCTTTGCATGATTTGTAAGGGTAGCCATATTCTTAAGGATTGCCTTGGTCTATCCAAGGTTATAGAAGCATGGTATACACACCCCCACTAACCCATGTCATCATCCTCTGAACAACATGCTGCTAACCTCCCATCAACTAGTCAAGATACCATTGGGAAGAAGAAAAGTAGATTCAAGTTCCCATGTATGTTATGCAGAGGGAGTCATCAAACTCACCTTTGCCCTCGTATGGACAAAGCCTCAAAATTGCTGGAAGACATGATTGTTTCCCAGCCTCAATTTCTAGCTTCTTATCACAAGCTTACTCCCGACCCACCTATAGTTGATGGAATGAACCATCCGGTCCCTTCATCGGTTAGTCTGGTTGATCAAGTATTCAATATGGTCACATCCTTAGTTGGACCAGTTGATGAAGTGGTCGATTCGATCCCATCCTCATTTGATCCCACTCTTCCATTAGAAAGTGAAACCCAAGTGGTCGTTCCATTTCCATCTGTCGACCCCATTCTCCCCTTGGAGAACGCAACCCAAGTGGTCGATTTAATCTCATCATCGGTTGATCTTACTCTCCCACTAGAGACTAAAACTGATACTACCCACATTTTTCTTGTTGATACAAACACTATTGTGCTAGGGGGAATTCCTCCTTATCCTATGGAACCTCCTCCAAGTAATGAGGCCATCCTTTTTGATTGGGGAGCGCTAACTGGACCTCGTCTTCCCTCTCACATTCCTTTCAAGATTACAATACAAGTTTGTGGTCAGGATGTTTCCCAGACGTTGATAGACGAAGGTTAATTTGTTAGTATTTTGTCCTCTATTGCTTGACAAGCTTTGGGTTATCCTTAGCTTGTGCTGGTTACATAGAATCTGTTAACTTTTAACAGAAGAACCAGTCAACCTTTAGGGACCCTTCCTCATTTTCCAGTAACTTTGGGAGGGAAAACTGTCTTTATTGACGTCATGGTAGTGCAAGACCCCTTGGATTTTGATTTACTCCTTGGGCGAGATTATGTCTATGCCATGAAAGCTATCGTGTCCACTCTTTTTCATGTGATATTTTTCCCTCATGATGGAAGAGTTGTGACTATTGATCAACTCTCCTTTGTTGGCTCTGATTTGATTATCAACCCAACAACATCCCTGAATGGTTCTTATATGCAGATGGTATCTCCCCCACCGTAGGTCAATTATGTGGCATTGTCTCCCATGCCTTCATCGGCCGATGCAGATGAGCCTCTCACTGTAAGCTCAATCTCTTATGACTTGAATATGGTGGTTGACATGGTGATCTCTTCGGTAGGGCTATTGGAGCATGACCTCCTTACCCCTATCACA
>JZKD02S2362109.1:162053-186750 GCA_000966675.3 Picea glauca | reverse complement strand
CACATAAGTTTATCTTGCATATTTATACACATGAAGCAAGGTCCTGTAAAGTTTATTTTAATGAAGTAGAGGGTGCTTGCATAGCATAACAAGTCATCCTTCTATTTTCAGATCACTACACAACATTGCAAAGGATCTTACATAGCTAATTGGAAATATATCTTCAATATCTCAAATGGGTATTTTGTGGAATTTCATTTGGCTTTCTGGTTTGAGAGATATCATCGATTGAATTTCAACATGTATTTGACCCAATGAGGCTGCGTGTATCACCATATTCAACGGTATTTTTATCCCTTCTCATGAAACTAAAAAATGATTTTCATATATTTCTAGAAATATCTCTTCAAGATATAAAATGGGTATTTCACAGAATCACATTTGGATTCATGGTTTGAGAGATATCATTGATTTAATCTCAACATGTATTTGACCCAAGGAGGCCGCACGTACCACCATATTCAAATGTATTTTTCTCCCTACTCAGGAAACTACATAAGGAGTTCCACATATGGATGGAAAGATATCTTCAGTATCTCAAATGGGTCTTCGACAGAATTGGATTTCATTACATGTGGCAGAAGTTATGAATAGATTTGTAGAAGGATGTTCACAACCCCCAAAGTCAGGATTTTCCCATATTATTTTTTAAAAATTTTGGATTTTATTTTTATTTTTCTACCCATGTACAATGCTATTGTCAACTAGGTTATGGTTCAACCACACAAGACCCTTCTCTTCATTGGGTATTTTCACATTGTAATCATAATGGTGTGATAATGGGGTTTCGTTTTTTAGCATGGGTGAAACGATGGGGACCATCATTTTCTAAGGGGGGAGGAATGATCTGAATTTTAAGGGGCTATATGGTATAAATTCAGATACAAAATTCATAAATATATAAAGCTAATAGATTGTTAATGTGGATCAAGGAGATGCCCACCTCCTCATTAATTATTTGGCCTAACATGTTGCCCATAAAGGTCAAAGAGAGTCCCACCTCTCCATTTTTGTATTGGGTTTTATTTTACACTACTTAGTTAATTGGGTAGTTAGATCCATTATTATAATAATAGAGACACATTTAATGAACTCTTTCCATTATTGGATTGGGTTTTATTTTCCACTACTTAGTTAGTTGGGTAGTTGGATCTATTATACTAATAATAGAGACTCATTTAATGAGGTCTTTTTGACTTTGTCCAATGGACCATTTTGTAATGCTATATAAAGGCCTAGCAAGCCTTCTCATAATATCAAGTTACTCATTTTGTCTTCTCTCACATTTGATATTGTTCATTGTGAGATTCATTATCTCTGAGTGATTTAATAGTAGTTAGTTTTAGAGGTGAGGCTCTTCTTTGAGCCTCACCTCCCAAGTAGTTCATTTACATGTTGTTTTTGTCCATGTTTCTTTTTATGCAAGATTGACATTTCTAATCTCCTCCTCTCTCGACATTCAAGCCATCTAGATCTCAGCCCCGAAGATCTGGATCAAGATCATTCATTAATCTTGACAAATATGGAAAATTAAGTGTGGCCAGAAAAGGGAGTCGGGGTTGCGACATATGAGCCCATGCACCCGAGAAAGATTGATGTTGAGGGATTGCAGCCCATCCAGGGTTCTGGTATACACCATGGCCCTATCTGGTATGGTAATATACTCCTCCAAACTAATTCATAAGAGGTTGTATGGGAACAATACCTATAGGAATGGTATAATGAGGGTTATAAACGTTTCCCCCAGCTGGAGTGGCTCTAGGATGGGGGTTTCCCATAACGTGAAATTGACTCCCCCCGGGTGGAAATATGGAGGATAGAGGTGGATTCGTCATAAAAAATGTGTTAGTCAGAATCGACATGGAGGAGGAAGGGGGAAAGGACAAAACATAGGTAGTAGCTTGTCCGCCCGGTTGAGTACTCCATCCAGGAGAATTGAGATCAGGATTAGACCCGGGAGGAAAAGGAGGTTGGATTCCAACAGTAGGAGTCGTTTGGGGAATATGACCTCCACCAAATGAGAGAGGAGTAAGCGGAGGAGCCATGCCCATAGGTCCAAGACTAGGATTTGCAATATTCGCTGGAATGGAGGAGGAAAGTTGTGATGTTATATTTGGCATGCCAAAAGAAAAAGGGCTAGAGATCGAAGGTATGGACTGGGAATTGTATCTAGGCGTACCAAAAAGAGACCCAAAAGGGTTCATTATTATGGGTTGAGTAGAAACCATAGGACGGATAAGAGTGATGACGGGAAACTCAAGCACTACAATCGTCATGGATGAAGGATTCGAAGGAACCCCATTAACTACAATAGGTATAGTAGTCGACAGACCCATAACTAGACAATCACAAGTCTGGTAGGTGGAGATATGTGTACCACATTTAGTAATTTTACGCCTTTTAGAAGGAAAAGACTCAAGATGCGGTGGTAACTTTAACAAATGATGAGACCTGCGAGGAAGTTGGTCTAGATTCATGACGACTCAAGACTCGAGATATAAAACCAAATCCTAGGGCCAACTAACAATCAAAGAGCACACCAAAAGAAACAAAAAAGGCCAAATGCACACAAACAGGATATAGTAGCTGAAGAGGGGACTCTCTCACTGGAGTAGGTATGCCTCGCCCAAGAGGGTCCTGAGATCCCTTCAAAAGATCATAGGTATCAAAATCAGTTATAAGGGCCCTCACGGGCTTAACAATGCAGTCGGTTAGATCCCCCCGGAGAGGTAATCCTCCATAAAGTTTGTTTGTTGTCCAAACCTTATCTAACTCAGGGTACCTACAAAATAACCACTGCAAGTCACCTATGTAGTTACCTATGTCAAGCAAATAAAACCACACCATGATATAACCAATGCACAAGAAAATGGTTGTAAGTTAGGTCCACCATATGGGCAAGGTAACAAAGCCCAAAATCTTGAAAGCACTGCCTCTCACAGAGGTAAAGGTACTAGTAAGACCCCAAATACGAATAGATCCCCATAAACATATTTGACGCTAAGAAGGTATTAGAGGGCTATCTCTGCAACCAACTTCACGCAACCTCATGCTTAACTCTAGTGTGAGCGGAGCGTCCCGACGTCACTAATTACACAATGGATTTCACCACTCCCTAGTCAGACACATATGTTTAGTTTAATAACCTTGGAGAATTTTACTCACAAAATCCTATTCCAAGGCCCTATATCCTATGCTTTCTTGTGTACTCTGAAAAATAAAAATGTTTCTAATCAATTTTAATTAATCAACGTTACTTTTAATGGCTTTTGTTTACTCAAGAGATGTGGTCATGAAACTGAGATGTTATGACTCAACATATAAAATAAATGAATATGAACATAATGCTAAGTCCTAATCTTAAATTCTCAAAATATGGTAAGCTTTTCAAATGAAACTTTCAATGCAACTCTACAGTTTCAATAAGATGCAATCTTTCCACATATGTCAATATCAATACTAAATAACCAAAAGAGAAAATGCCATAATGCAAAATGAACATTTTTATTTTTTATTTTCGATATAAAGAAATGAAAATTCAAGGAATGAATAACAACTTGATATACATACCCTACTACAAGAAAAAAGAGACAAGCCAAGAAGGATACCAAGAAGCAAACACTCATACCAAGATGCAAGGACAACCAATGAAAAAGATGATAAGAAAGAAAATCATCTGAAATTCAACAATTGTAAGGTTTCCTATCACTCTACAAGCACTCAATAGTTAGGACAGAGACCCAAGAAGACTCATTAACCACCCAAACTCACCCAACAAACACCAAACACAACCAGTAAGCCTAAAATATTGATGTACACAACTGTTTGAGAAAAATGCACGTATGTGTGCGCCCTATAGAAGGATAGCTCGTGTATGTATGTGCCTATCAAGGGAAAACCTGCGTATATGTAGTAAAACACTTCCAGGGAAAGGATTAAGACAATAAACTCATATGCAAAGTAAAAATAGGTTTTCAAGCAATTAGGCGGCAATGAAACTCAGACTAACATAGAGCAAGTCAAGGAGAAAAGCACTCCAAACCCCAAAACAGAAGATTCATCCCCAGTATGGTCGTCAATTCTATTACGAGGAAAATCACTCTATGGCATGGCGTAAACCACAATAGACAGAATGACTACAGAAATCAACTTTAATCCCAAGTATGCTATATAAATGAAAATGCTAACAGGACAAGATCAAGAGCCCACCTCGTTCGGACATTCGATGAAGACCATCGTTGAACACACAACTCAAAGCTTTATACCTGCAACTTGTCCTCAACAACCAAGATACACAAGCATATGGTGATAATATATAATGTTAGCATATAAAATAGCATAATCCATTAACATTCATGACAAATATGCCCATGGAATATTAATTCAAATATTTGCAAGATATCAATTGGACGAGAAAATAGTATTTCTATTAAAAATGATCAACATAAGTGTATAAGTGACAAAATTTCATGTTGGTACATCTCAGAACCGATAAACTAAGTCCCTTCTAGCTGGGCCTCCACCACTTCAATCCTCCACCAAAGGCAAGCTCATATAAATGAGACAACGAGGTTCTCCATCAAATAAGGAAGAGCTTGGGGGCTGAAAAATGTGTTCAAACTTTCAAGGATAAAGGGATGCAAACTCAATGTGAAGTGAAAATTTCTCCAGAGTATATTTTCTCTCAAAAGTTGAATTCTCTCCTCCTTCACGACTTGGATGTGGCTCAATTTATAGCCTTCAAGTGGAGCTAAAGGGCCGAGTCAGAACGTTTCCAGTATATGGAAGGTCAAGGATCTCGTGACATGACATGGAAACCCAACACAATTTTTAATTTTGAGCACCAAAATCGATGTACGCGGGCTGTAGTGGTGCAACCTGAGTATACACATGTTGTCTAACTAGTAGGGCATGTATATGTGGAAAAATATGATTTTTTGGCTCTGGGAAGTGAAAAAGGGGACTTCAAGTTTGTATAGGGAAATGGAAAGGCAATCCAATCAAGTTGCATGGGGTGAGACAAAATTTTCTATAACACCCCTCCATTCTCTGATCTCGGACATTTGATCTTGAGATCTGTCTCATTCTCCACATAAGCTTTGAATTCCTTAAAAATTTCAAATGACTCTAATTTTTCTTTGAGGAAGTATACCTAGGTCATCCTTGTATAGTCATCAATAATCAACATGAAGTAATGTTCCCCTTGTATACTTCTAGTCCTAGTAGGTCCACAGAGGTCAATGTGAACAAGCTCCAAGGGTTTTGATGTAGAGTATTCTTTTGTCTTGAATCTGACTCTCGTCTGCTTCCCAAGTTGGCAATGCTTACAAACATGGTCTGAAGGTTTTATAACCTTTGGCATGTCCTTCACTGCTTCCTTTATACTATCTTTGATTAGATTTTCAAATCTCAAGTGTTCCATTCTTTTGTGCCACAACCAAATTTCATCTACTTGACTCATGTAGCATTCTTCTTCTTCTTCAATATCTAAAATATATACATTACTTGAGGTTCTTGGTGCAATACCTACTAATTTCCTAATCCTTCTTTCCTGATTTCACATTTCTGGGAGTAAAAAATGAGTATATGTCCTTGATCACAAGTTTGGCTTACACTTAGAAGATTATGCTTCATATTTTCAACTAATAGCACATTTTCTTCTTTGTTTTTCTTATTTCCCAAAGTGACTATGCCTTTTTCAAGTATTTTGGTAGACACATTATCTCCAAATGTGACACTTCCTTTTTCCTTCTTTGTTAGATTGAGAATTTTTTTTTTTATCTCCTGTCATATGCTTAGAGCATCCACTGTCAATATACCATTGATACTTTTTGTTTTTGGCATACAGGGCTACTTTACATTTTGTTACCTTTTCTTCCACATGTTTTTCTTTCCATATCTTTTTAACTTTATTGTTGGAAATGCGTGTCTTCAAGGATTGCATTGGCAATCTACATTCACTGGATTTATGACTATAATTATCGCACTTGTGACATTCAACATTGTAATCTTATAAAGGAGATAATGAATTACAGTTTCTTTTCTCTGCAATATTCTTGTTGTTCTTATATCTTTGGACATTTTAGGATTGTACTTTCTATAGGATTTACAATGTATTTATTTATGTCCAAAATTATTGCAAGAGTAGCAATATCCAAGGAAGATATGTTGATATCTATTAGGGGGATTCCTTCTAGTCACTGTATTCTTTTTGTCTTCTTTTTCTTTTGTAGGGGGTGCCGATTTCTATGTATTAGGAACACTCTTTAATGGTACCATATCCCCCTTGTTATCTTCCCCTTTTAAGGAGATTCTAAGAGAATCTGCATAACTAATTGATTGTTTTTCAGTATTCTGTTTTGTAGAGATTGAATATTGATCATATCCCAGTCCTATCTTATCATTTGGTGATCTTTTACTATTAATAATGCCATTCAATATTTTTGAACTGTTCTCAAATCTTGATTGGTTGTTTCCTTTCTCAAGTTCCCTCTTTAGTTGAACAATTCCAGTCTCTATCTTCTTTCAACATTTTTTTTTTTCATTAAGTTGTTTATTCAAGAATTCCTCATTTCTCTTGGATTCTTGAACTTGAGTCTTCAGGTCAATGATGATTTTCTTTGATTCTTTGATGGTTTTTGAAACTTCCTTTTCTATTAATTGTTGTGCTTCTTCAAATTCTAGAAGTTGTCCCCTCAGTAACTTGTTCTTCTATTTATACTTTCTAAGTTCATCCAAAGCATTGATTAGTTCTACTTCTAGGTCTACTTCTCTTTCAACCTCAAAGTTTTCCTCAATCTCAAAAGTATTTTTAGAAATATTATCTTGGTTTTATGTACCCATAAATAGATGTTATGACTCTTCATCTTCACTCATGTCAGATGAACTACTGTCTTCTTTGGAGTAGACATTTTTCATTTTCTTGTAGAGTTTATTTTTGTATTTGGTTTTATCCTTTTTATGGTCTTTCTGATTGTAGGCTTCTTCATCATCATTATCCTCTTGTTTAGGATAGGGACATTTTTTAGCAAAGTGTCCAATTTTTCCATAGTTGAAGCATTTGAAAGGTAACTTCCCTTTGTATTTTCCGGACCCTTTTTTGAGTTTCCTTATAAAGTTGGCCTCTTATTCATCTGATATGTCTAATTGATTTTCATTTGGTACATGCTCATGGTTCTGTGTCTTTTGATGCTTTGAAGTTTGTTTCCCTTGTTGATGACTTTTCTTTCCTGGTTCTCATTTCATAGTCTATAAGAATCCCATGAAGTTCATACATTGTAAGGTTGTCAAGGTCTTCTTGATATTCCAAGGTAGATACCTTGGCATCATATCTCATTGGTAATGATATCAACACCTTTTGAACAATAGTATTTTCTTTTATCTCTTCTCCCAATGCTCTAATTGAATTGATTATTTCATCCACTCTTTGAAAATATCCTACAATGTTTTCTTCCTCTTTCATCTTCAGACTCTCAAACTGCCCTCTGTAGGTTTGAAGTTTTGCTTGCTTAAATTTTTTATCTCCTTCATAAATTTATTTAATTTTGTCCCTAATTTCTTTTGTTGATTTACAATGTATCACTTTTACAAATATGGGGTTTGCTAATTCACCTAGAATTGCATTAACAACTCTTGAATTATTATTGCAGAGTTTCTTTGCAGCAACATCTGAAGGTGTAGTAGTTGGTTCAATGTAACCATTTACCACAGATAGCCAAATATCACATCCAAGGGCCATCATATAACTTTTCATCCTTATACTCCAAAATGCATAATCATTTCCTTTGAACAATGTTTCTCTATTGGAGGACATTCCTTCTTGTTGATCCATTGGATTTCTCAAAATTTTCCTTCAAGTGGTTAGACTTTGGTGAAGGAACCTGCTATGATGCCAATTGTTGAAATATTAGCCAATACTGAGAGGGGGGGTGAATCAATATTGTTTTTTCTTGTAAAATTTTAGTCAATTATTAATTAACAAATTAATTATTCATAACAATTGATCAACAAGAATGTATTGAATACAAAAATTTAAATACAAAAATAAAAATTACAAGTTATAATTGTGTGAGAGACACCAATATCTCTTCTTCTTAGAACCAACTCAAGGAGACACTAATCCCCTGGTTTTAGAGAACCAACTCTAGGAAGCACCAAATCCCTTGTTTTCAAAGCATCAACTCCCTTGTTTTCAGAGAACCAACTTTAGAAAGCACCAACTCCCTTGTTTTCAGAGAACCAACTTTAGAAAGCACCAACTCCCTTGTGAAACAAGATTTAACCTACAAACGACTACAATACCCCCGAGCTCCTCCCTACTACCCTCACTGCCTAAAATGTTTATAGATTCTTTCTTGGATTCTGCTCTTGCTTTTTGATGTAGACTGCAGAGACACTCTCCTTCCATTATACCTTTTTGTTTATATAATATTCCAATAGGTATGAACCAGTGCACCTCTTAATTTAATTTAATAACAATGCTAACATTTTATCATTATTTTTTTTCTTTTACTTCAAACGACTTCAAATCCCTTGTAAGTTGTTCATCATATAATGGAATAAATGGGTGCTAAAATTGTTTATTGTTGTTGTAACAGTTCCTTGAACAAACCAAGATTCTGAGGTGTTAATTATCTTTATTCATATTGTTATCCTTTATGAGTCGATATAAGTTATGGATTGACTCTTCTTATTTTGGTCTCACACTTCCATATTGATCCAACAATCTACGATCAATCTTCGTTGTCCATTGTCGATCCATAGCATTTATGTTTTCATTGTTTGTCAACCTCAACCATCCAATAATTGTTCCTCTATAGTTACTTTGGGCATATTGTATTTGTTGGATCATTGATTATCAATATGTATCATCCGTAAACAGGAGGCTTATAGCCTATTCGTCTTACCAACATGGAATTCTATGTTTAAAAAAACCATAATTATGGTTGTTTATATGATGGGAAATTCCCGACCACTCAAGCCACAAGTCGAGTTAGAAAATAAAATAGATTCGACCACCCGAAAGTCGAAATAGAAAATTGAGTCGGCCAAACTACAAGTCAGGTCAAGGAAAAATAAATTGACTGAAGTCTATTCAAAAAATAAAATAGAGTTGACGACCTGGAAGTCAAAATGGGAAAATTGAGTCGGCCAAAATGCAAGTTGGATCGAGGAAAACTAAGTCAACTAAATTCAAGTTGACCAAGTCAATAAAAGCAAGTCGAAGTCAAAGGCAATGGAAGTCAAAGTTATCTAATTCGAGGTCGGAGGAAATGCAGGTCGAAGTTATCCAAGTTGAAGTTGAAGGAAATGTGATTTGAATTTATCCAAGTCAAAGTTGAAGGAGTCTAATAGAGACGCTCATACCAGACCCCTTTACACATTTTATTTAGCACCCGATTTTGACCTTTCCCCTTTGCATTTAGATAGGACAAATTTAGTATCCATAAGTAATAATTGTTTAGACAATGATTGCATTTGACAATATCATATTCACAATTTTGATGATGATGACCATCATATTGACCTCTTTTCATCAGTGCCAATACCAACATCACATACCCTCTTTGACATCAATGTCAACTTCATAGATTATGTCCAATATTGAGCATATTGATCTCTTTTGACATTAGTGTCAAATTCATAACATTATGTCCAATATTGAGCATATTGATCTCCTTTGACATCAACTCCAACACCATGTCCAACAAACCCAACGAAGTTTCCTTGATATCATGGATACATTGCCCTATTGCCCGCGAGCGCCCATATCCCTTACGGGTTTGTATACACTTCCCACACCTTTTGGTTCTTTCAACTTCCTATGTATTATAATTTATTAATCGCCTTTTGATAAAAATGTTTGCGATTGCTTTTAACAATGGCAAATAGGAAGGGGGATGATATGAAAGTCGTTTTGATATATTGCAACTCATAGGGTAAAACTAAGCCTTTCATCTTGAGATTTTTTATTCCCATTATATAAATTTTATTTATATAAAAGAGAAATTAAATATGAAAAAAACTTGTTTCAAAGTACTTTCCTATGTAGTTCTTCTTGGAAAAAATAAATTAATCATAAAGGGAACTGTTATCATGATAACATAATATTATTAATATTTTTTTTGCCTTCATGTAATACAATAATGATTCTTTGTAATAAATATGAGATATAGTACACAACATGTGTTTCATTGTTGTTAACAAACACAAAACAAATTAACAATAAAAAAACAAAATAAAATCGAAAATCGAAAATAAACATAAAACAGAAGCAAGGAATATTTACAAGAACTATTTACATATTTACAAAAGGATGAATGCAAAATAAAAGTGACATCAAATGAAGATAAGCTCTAAAAATAACAAGATCCCAACAAGGAATAATGTGTAAACCAATATTGTAACTTATCACAATTAAAAAATAGAAAGAAGAAATTAGATTATGAGGGATATGATAATTTGTAAACTTGAATTTTATCCATATTAAATCTACTAAATTCATCTACTAAATTCTTTTTCACTTTAATAAGTCCTTTCATTTAAATTAATATTATGAAAGATACACATTTATTCAGGCAATGTATGAGATGTTAATCGAGATATTTATTAGAAACAAAGAACATAAAGTAATTATAAAATAAATCTTAAACTAAAAGTACAGTTATGACATCAACTTGAAAATAGGAAAGGCACATTAATTAAGTTACACATTAAAATATTAACAAAATGAAAAGTAACGAGTAACTACAATTTTTTTCTCTTTTAAAATATATTTTCTTCATAATCATAGAACTTGATTGTACCAAACATTTTACATCAAAGTTCTTATAATGATTAACTGATAAAAGTTAAAGATAGAACTTGAAAGAAATGTTTAATGAATGTGATGATGAGCAAAATGGAAAATAACCATGAGAGAAAAAATAGGTAAAATAAACTTCCCTAGATGCATTTTAATTTTGACTTGCCTCTAGCATAGGATTGACATATCATTTCATAACTGTATTATTCAAAAGAAATTTAATCTACTTGCAAAGAGAAGCAATCAAACTACACTACTTCTAAACCTATTCTAATCTACTTCATCAATAAAAACTATGTAAAATCAAACTTCCAATGTAACCAATCATATTTCTTTAAACTTGCAAACACATGTACATAAAAAATTAGAAACAATAAATGAAACAACAATAAGTTAAATGAAGAAAAAATTAAAATTTATAGTTCTATATCAAACATGGGCGAGAAAAGAACACTAATAATTACATGAAATATTTCATGAAAATATTTCTCTAACCAAGCTTCTATTCTATCTTGATATATACAACGAGTACTGAAGAAAAGTTGGAAAGAATCTACGGATGAGTGTGAACCATGTGTAAAATAGTCATGAAATAATCTTGTGAAAAATTCTTGATATGATTTGTTTCAGATAATGGAACAAGAAAACGAGAACATGACATAACCATCAGTTGCAACTGAAGTGTCTCATGTTCTTGATGAGTTTCTCTGAACTTGTGTTTTAAATAATTAACTTCAAATAAGTTAATAGGATAAAATGATGTGTAAAAACTATCACCCTTCATTGTATAAGTCAAATCATTGATATTGGGAAAGTGGATATTAACATCATTTAATTGGTTAAAATTTTCACTTACTTGATTATGACAAGAAGATTCTTCATTGATCACAAAAATAGGTGAATCGATAAAGGACATTTTGTGAAATATGTTTGCTGCAGAAATCCCCTCCTCCCATGTAGAAGATGGATAAACAATAATATCAAAAGATTCATGGGAATGAGTCATATTATTTTCATCTCCTAAGTATAGATTATTTTCATCTTGTACCTTATTAAATTTTGGCCATGCAGAATTAGATTTCAAATAATTTGGAATGATTACCTGTGAAGCACAACCATTGAATACATCATGGTAAAAAGAATAATAAGATGAATATGAAACCAAATGAAAGACATTTCTTAAAGAAACAATCTTTTCAAAAGGTAATTTTTCTTATATTAAGATATCTATATATGGTTTCAATTTTGAACATGGTGTATTAGTCTCTTCTCGTAGAATAACTTGATCAATATTTGTGATATGCTCTTTTGAACAAAAAACATTATTTAAAATAAAATTATGTTCATTATTAAAAGGTAAAGATGAGAGCATATCAAAAGACTTATCAAAATGGGAAGATTCAAAAATCAATTTTGATGTAGAATCATTAGGGTGATCAATAATAGAATCTCCCATAAATTCATATTGATTATCATCAGTCAAACTATGAGAAAAATGTTCCATATTAATAACACAACGTTCAGATTGGATCTCTTTCTTTTTTAAGATAGTTGTAGTATTTTCTAATATATGCCAACTTTGTTCACTTCTATTTAAAATTAAAGAAGATATTGATGGAGAAGAACAATCAAAAGTTTCATGTACTTCTTGTGAAATATCATGTTCCTCCTAAAATACATATATCAAAGAGAATAAAGATGATGAAAATTGTTGATTATCTACAATTTCTAAGTCCTCTAAATCAATATGTGAATGCATATCAATGCAAGATTCAGATTGATCATGTTCCAAGGAAAGAGAAACCAAATGTTGAAACCATTCATTAATCTAATAATAAGAATCTATGTTTTTAAGGTCACGATCAATCCATACACCAAATAGTTATATGAGAATCACTTGTTTGTCGGAAAAGGAACCCCCTCCGCCCAACAATTTGACTGGTAAAGTATCTAGATGTATACATAACCTAACCCCCTCTGGATTTGAAATTCATCCTTTAAAGGAAATATGCAACATAGATGAATAAACCTTGTAGCAAATTCTTCTATTGATTCATCCGATTTCATTCTAAGATCATTAACGTCACTGCATAATCTATCATATTCATAGATCTCAAAATAAAATAAAAAATCATCTATAAATTGCTCCAAAGAATGAATGGATGAGGCCGAAAATGTTTCACACCACTTCTTAACATGACCTTCAAAAGTTGGGGTGAAAATCCTGCACATAACACCTTTGTGATTTATATCATGAAAAATACAATTTTGAATAAATTGATCAATGTGTTCATATGCAATAAGTTCACTCTCAACATCAAACTTCTTTCTTTACAATATTTTAACTATATTTAATGGAGCGTTGTATGATACTCGTCGTGAAATGCATCTCCAAATAGGAGTTTCGGAAGGATCCATTGAAAATAAAAAGAATTGAAAACAAATGACTCCACAGACCAACTTGTCAATTTGTCCCTCCTTATAGTGGCAAAAATGTTGATGGTCAGAATTGACCATGATCAACATTCGATAAATCAACCAGTCAGGGCCCCAATCAAACCCTTTTCCATTTGGGATGGTGATTTCGACTTGTTATAATGGGTCTAGTTACCCGTCTAAAGGTTTTGCTCCAATGAATGGAGACTTTCCTTGAAGCTCTGCTAAATCCTAATTGTAGAAAAGAAAATAATTAATCTATCTCTATTCTAATCCTAAACTATCCTAACAGAGATATTGTAAGACCTTCCATACAAAGCCTAAAAATAAAAAAATAAAAAAATCTATTCATCTTCTACCGAAATAAATTCAATTTAATTCAAGGTTTTCCTTTCATGATTTTCTTGATACCAGCATAATAATCAACATCAACATAATAATCGACAACAACATAATAACAACATAAAATGCACAAAATACGTACCTCTACCTATATATTATTTGATTTAGCCCCTTTTTTGGTTGTCCTTGCTTTTCCCAAACTGCCCCAAACTGAATATTAACCTCCTAGCCAACTAGGAATAGCCTCTTTGACTCCCTAGCTCTAGGAATCCTTGCGGTTTTCTGGCCCCCAAACCCAAAATTCTCAGCAACAACAGTGTCCCTGTGAGAGTTCCCAAAAACCAATTTGTTCACCAATCTCCTCCTCCTTTCAGAATTTATTCCTCCTTCTTCTTCCCCCAAATTTCACCTCCCCCAAAACCAAACAATCAAAGACCCCCTCTCCAATACCTCTCCCCTCTTCCTTATCCTCCTCCCTCAAATCCCTCTCCCTCATTCAATTCCCCAACTACCTTACCCCCCCCCTTAATTCCTCAACAACCTTATCCCTCCCATTAATTACTTCACCTACCAATTTAATAATATTATAATAAAATACTCAATATTTTTTTTTTAATAATTAATTAAATTAAATTCAACAACCATGATAATTAAATAATTAATTAGGGATGTTACAGATATATAAGTAATTCATGATGTCTTAGTTAGGAGCAAGAAGAATAACAAAAACTTGAGCATCATATAAAAGTAAGTTATTAAACTATAGAAGTATTTCATATAACCTAATAACAATTAAAACATATACACATCAATCTTAACTCAGTAAATAGTTACTAAAGAAAGATCAAATATGTATACTCACACTCAATATGGAGGATTAAAATATATTGAACATGACATAATAAAGTTATCTAGCTAGGAAACTATTCACATAGAAAGACAATGATTAAAGAAAATACATACCCATAATGAACCTATTAAACAATTATTAAGAAACAAAAAATACATATACTCATATTCAATAATTCAATTTGTCAAATTCAGACCAATCATGAAAGATATCTTATTGATGATTTTAAATAAACATAAGCTTGCATAACTGACAATAGTGCACAATATACAAACTCATACTCATAAAGAATGGAAATTTTCAAATGGAAAGTATTTTATTAAACTCAAGACATGATAATAGTATCAAATTCTAAATACAAACAAAATATTTGAGAGTCTTCTATCGGTTTACAAAAAACTTGACAATAGTGCACCAGTTCTATAACTGACTTCAAACTCAAAATACAAAAGATTTCAAGAAAGATATTGTGATAGCACAAGTCTCTCCTTGCCTAAAACCATCATTTCTCCATTATTTCATCCACCAACCTCTTTTTAGGCTCTCAAGATTTGATATTTAAACATTATAATAATCCTTCTAGATCCAAAATCATGTGCCTAATTTTGTCTATGCTGAGTGAAACCATACATATTGATGAAAAATTTAGAAACTGGTCACTACAGGATTTCTTAAAAGTTTCCTTTTGAATAATTGAGAATGTATCTCATATATTTCCATTTTTTAGGAAATGAATTAGGTAGGAGGTAAATCGACATGTTTTGCAAGTGGGGTTTCTTTCATTTTGTGAGATTCCTCACCGTTTGCTCGAAAAACAAGATGGAAGTTTGTCTCTTGAAGATTGGCCGCAACATCAAATCTGAGAAATTATGTTTCAATGAGATAATATTTCTCTCAAACAATTCACTTTCTGAGAAAACAAACCAATTGAAAGGTAAATCGACTTGTTCTACAAGATGGTTTTCGTCCGTTTCGTGAGATTCGTCACCGTTTGCTTGAAATTGAAGCTGAAATTTCATCTTGTGTGAACTAACAAGAATTCTCAAGTTTTCCTTGCCCAAGCATTGTGTCGTGTGGAGATGAATAATTCCAACTGAATGGATTATTTTGGCACATTTGGAAACTCAAGTTCAGTTGCATCTTTTTGTAATGGACACTTGAAAAACAAATTAAATTAATAACCAATATTTATTAAAAAAAATAGCTACAAATATTCAACTCTTAGTTAAGAAAAATGAATTAATAGAATCAAATCAAATTCATATCACACCTTCTAAATAAACATTACTGCATACCAAACTGGACATTATATTTTGGGATTTGGGGATATTTTGCAAATTTGAGGAAACTAACTCCATAAGATTTAATAATCACTCAATTGTCGGCAAATTTAAATCAACCAATTGAAATCACAACATTGACTCATAATGAAAATCTAATCTTTAAGGTAAGTGTTAGATGATATGGCTAAGATGTTTATATTTCCAAGAGACAAAATGGATATGGGGTATATTAAATATAGAGAGTCCATTTTACTCAAAATAAAATTCAAACACCTAAGCTTAAAAATCTTAATAGTAATTGTGATTAAGAACAAGACTAGATTCCATGTAGTCAAACCATATTTTAGAATCATATGTTAATAATTGAATGATATAAAAATATTCCTTATAATTATGTTTCGAATCAAAGTGAATGTTAGGAATTCACATTAAAACTACTTTCAATAATTAATCAAGTTGATGTGATATAATAATGTACAATGAAAACCAATCCAATCACCTAAATTGAAAAATATTTACATGGTTATATTGAAACTTAAATAACAAAGCCAGACCAATCAAAGATAAAGGGAAAATCCATAACAAAATCAAATGGGGGCCCTTTTAATTTTATAAAAATTTAAGGGGAGTTGTTGTTTTCCACAGCAGGTTGGCATGGGTAGAATAATTTCCAATTCATCAAACACGTCAACAACCACAAGGTGTGCATTAGAAACCTCAATTAAATTTGTTGAAGCCACTATTGGGGGCTTCTCTTCCTCCATATGAATTAAAACAACTATTGGACACTCTATGGTAGCCTTGGGTGACATTGGAATAATGTTTCTCATAACATTTCTCTATTGAACTTAACTTCAATTTTTTTCTCTCATGGCCACTAAAAATGAGAAGACACACAAAGATATAATCACACCATGAAATAATAGTCAATTGATCTCCTTTTTTCCATTGGGGTTTAGAGGATGCAACTTAAAACCTGAATATTCCTCGATGAGTGGGGTGAATATATCCATATTCAATGGATCTCCTTTTCCACTAGGGTTTTGAGGTTGCAACTTAAAATGGTCTTGTTAGTACCTAATTTTGTAGTATCAAAATTTTCTCTATCATTATGTCCCAGAAAGTTTCGGTTTTCCAGAAGCTAAGTGCATATTCAAAGGGTTTTTTTTTTGATGAGGTATTGAACATATGATATAATATTTATCAAAAATTCAAAAGGAGTCGCTTCAGGAAGTTTTAAGTTCCGATATCTAAACCCTCATGCTGTGCAAATGAATCTGATGTGGGAAATTCTTGGTTTTAGTAATGTTTACTAAAGGGCCAAGGTTTGAAATTCACTTTATACAGATATATTGTTATTTTTATAAAAAATATTGGGCTGTAAGCCCGATCTCCAATTTTCATCAAGCCACATGCACCACCAAATTTCAACACATCACACAAGCACCCGAGCCTAAGTGTCAAGAGTGCCAAGGGAAAGAGCTCACGGGTCTATAGTAATGCATTACACGCTGGCATGATATGAAACATATGCCAATAAAAAGTGCTCGAATATTGTATATCTCTTGCATGTATATCCCAGACATGCAAAATCCAACAAGCACACCCACATGTCACACAAAATACCAAATGCATAATATTTTTAAAGCTATGATAAATTGGTGTTGCCAAAAACTATTTTATAACTTTTGGCAGTGACCTCCATACATGAAAATTCAAATGTGCTATTAGAAATTTTGTACACGATTTTTTAGAGGCCCACATCTAGTGTGATTTCTAACCAAAATGAGGAGGGATTTAAAAAATATAAAACATGGTTTTTCTCTAGAATAGGCCCAATTAGGTTCAGTAGGAGCTCTTTCCTAAAATAATGAGCGGTTTATGATCTATGAGTGTATCTTTTAAGAGGTTTTTCAAGATTTTGCAAATTTCCGTTTCCTAGAAAAATGCCCATTCAATGGAGCATCCACCTCATCAATTCGACTTGGGGATCAAATCTATCCTCCTCCTAGATAATTTGAGCCAACACATAAAGGATGGGTGAGTTGGTTTTAGATCCACCTATTAAGGGATCATGATTTGGTTGTAGATCCACATTTCTAGAGGTGGAGGAGTGATTATTTCCATATTTCTTGCATTAAATCAGAAATTGATTTTATAGATAAGATTAGTTTCTTAGAATTTGGAATGATTTATTTTCTATAAATACTATGATTATGAATGTTAAGAAGTGGGGGGATCTTCCTTTTGAAAGGAAGTGAGAGGGTTCGGTTCTAGTTTTTGGCAACAAGTTTTAAAGATATATGTTGTATTCAGAATTGTAGATTTAATGCTTATGTCTCATTATTGAAGAATCTTCATGTGAGTTCAATATCAGATTATATCTCCTTATATTGTCAGACCCTTTTATTCTTATTTGAATGAGATGATTGTTGATGTAGAATACATTAATGGTCCATGATTTATAGATTCCCGAACAATAAATCCTTGCTGTGATTGCCTATACTTCATAAGTTTCATTCAAGTATTTATATTCATAATTGGAAATCATTTTTAGTTGTTGAATATTCAGACTTGTGAATGTATTAAGTAAACAACTTGTGAGATTTATATATTCATATCTTTGTTTCTTCTTTCATCCCTCTTTCACTCTTTGATTCAAAATGTCTAAATATTCATCTCATTTTCCTTCAATCCATGGATGTAGTGTATGATTCTGAGAGTTTTTCTTTATTAGAAATTCCAACCTCAGTTAACCCGATCTACCAACCTACAAAGAATTATCAATTTCTATTCAAGATGTGCTAGGCATTCTCTTTTGCAGTCAAGAGAAATCTCTAGAGCTAACATCTTTTGGTGCCATTATCAGGGAGAAAAGTCATGAAGTTATCTTTCCCTGGGTATATGACAATGTAGAGTTATATTTATTGATGGTGAACAAGAATTAGACACAAAATTTGACTAGAGATCATTCACTTGGAAACTCCATGACTGCAGAATCCACTGTCGACTCAACTATTCCAGAATGTCAAAATCATTTGATACTCAAATGGAGGCTATAATAGTTGTGAGGTTTTATCCATTTGATTTTTCTACTATTCATGGCTTTCCAAATGTTGTTCCTACTATGGATAAGTGGGGAGATTGTCTCCCCAGGTTCAGAGAAGGTAAGAATAACAATCTGGAAAAGCACTTGCTTGATTTTTATGAATACATGATTCATCTAGGTGTTGTTCATGAGGATGTATTAATGAATATGTTCATGTATTATCTTGAGGGAGCTTCCCGACAATGGTATAGGTATTTACCTTCTTCTAGCATTTCTTCACTAAAATAATTTCATACATGTTTTCATAGTTATTGCAAAAGGACCTACCGTGCTGAGCTTCTATTAGAAAATTGTTGCGAGCATATGGAATTTGATAGATCCCCTAGAAATAAAGTCCATGAGGATTTTAATGATGAAGTTGATGAAAAAATATCCTCAGTCAGTAATGTTGGAGATACATGTGACAATTGTTTAGATGCCTCTTATAGTTTTAATGTTGAAGATGATTTGAGTTGTCAACATGATGAAGATTTTATTGATCTAGATCCTGGTGAAGGTCAATTGTTTATTAAAGACCACATACAATCAACTTTTGAATAAGTAGGGATGGTACATGATCATTTTTCTACTTTGAATTCTTTTAAAGAATTTTTTTATTTAAGAAGAGTATTAACATGTTAATAATGAATTAGTTTCCCTCAATCATAATCAAATTGTTGTTTCAAGTTTTTATGAAGATCAAGATGTCCATGTGCAACCATTCTTGAAAAAAACATCATGAAACAAAGTTTTTTGAATTTCAAGATTCAGAAAATTTTAAATAACAACCTGTATATGATAGTTATGAATCCGATTCTTTAGAAGACAATGATCCCACATTTATTTAGGATCATATTTATACATCAACGCACATAGAGTTTTTTCACAAGTGATCCTATGTATGATGATTATGAAACAAAGTCTCGAGAAGGAAATGTTGAAGATGATGATGAGTTACAAGAAAACTCAACAATATTTTCTTTACTAGAAAGTATTCATTTGCAACAGCCTCGTGAAAGCAGTAAGCTAACATGTTACAACTCTGATCTAGAGTTTGAGGAAAACAATGAATAAATTGAAGGTGATTTTTTTCCTATTTTTTTTTCTGCATTGAAATATCAGAAAGAAGAAATTGACATCATCAATGAAATAGTGAAATCAGAGAGTTTAAACAAACAATTCAATTATGAAGAAAATGAGGTATTCACTTACTATCAAAGTATTTTTCTTGTGATTTTTATGATTTAGAAGTCTACATGGGGGTTTTGGTTAGCCTGAATCTTGTATCACTTCTGCAGAATGAATATCAGCCCCATTTTCATTTTAAGTTACATCCTTTTATGTCACTGTTTATTCCAATATTTTAAGACAGACCAGGAGTTGAGTCATTCAATCAAATACTTGATTGGCTACATTGGAAATGTGATTTCACATGAGTATAAGGATTCAATTGATTAGCTTAGGTGTATGTATATAAATAATCTCACATTCTGAGAATTTGGTTTTCATCTTGAATTGGTGTGCAATAGGTTAGTTGAATAAAGAATCCATATCCCAATGGAGAAAGGTATTGTTATGATTTTTTTTCATCTCACAGAGTGCTTTTTTTCAATATAGTTGAAAAATAGGTTGCAGGGATGAAATGGTTTTGGCACTAGTTTGCAGCTCTTGGTGCCTCGTAGGGAGGACACTATCCCCAGTTGGAGCCAGGTGTTAGTACCTAATTTTGTAGTATGAAAATTTTCGTTGTCAGTATGTCCCATAAATTTTTGGTCTTCCAGAAGCTAAGTGAAAATTTAAAGGATTTTGTATTTAATGAGGTATTGAACATTCGATGGCATATTTATCAAAAATTCAAAAGGAGTCACTTCAAAAAATTTTAAGTTTCGGTAGCTAAACCCTCATGCTATGAAAATGAATGTGGTGAGGTAAATGTTTGGTTTCAATTATGTTTAGTAAACGATCGAGGTTTTAAATTCACTTTATGCAAAGGTATTGTTATTTTTATCAAAACTATTGGGATGTAATCCCAATATCCAATTTGCATCAAGCCACATGCGCCACCAAATTTCAACACATGACATAAGCATATGAGCCTAAGTCTCAAGAATGCCAAGGGAAAGAGATCACATGTCTATAGTCATTCATTACACGTTAGCATAATATGAAACATATGCCAATTAAAAGGTTCTTGAATATTGTATATCCCTTGCATATATATCCCAGACATGAAAAATCCAACAAGCACGCCCAAGTGTCACATGAAATACCAAACATAGAATATTTTTAAAGCTACAAGAAATTTGCATTGGTGGAAATTTTTTTTGAACTTTCGATAGCAACCTCCATACACGAAAATTCGAATTCACTACCAGAAGTTCTGTAAGTGACTGTTTTAGAGGCCACATTTGACACTATTTCATACCAAATGAGGAGGAAATTCAAAAATCTAAAAAATGTGTTTTTTCCATAACAAGCCCAATTAGGTGTTCCATGAGTCATTTCTCGAAATAAGGAACTATTTATGATCTATGAGTGGATCTTTGAAGATGAATTTTCCATATTTCACAATTTTTTGTTTCCAAAAAAAAATCCCTGTCAATGGAGCATCCACCTCATCAATTCGACTTGGGGATCAAATCTATCTTCCTCCTAAATAATTTGAGCCAACACATAAAGGATGGGTGAGTTGGTTTTATATCCACCTATTAAGGGATCATGAGTTGGTTGTAGATCCACATTTCTAGAGGAAGATGAGTGATTATTTCCATATTTCTTGCATTAAATCAGAAACTGATTTTATAGATAAGATTAGTTTCCTAAAAGTTGGAATGATTTATTTTCTATAAATACCATGATTATGAATGTTAATAAGTGGGGGGAACTTCCTTTTGAAAGGAAGTGAGAGGGTTCGGTTCTGGTTTTTGGAAAAAGGTTTTAAAGATATATTTTGTATTTAGAACTGTAGATTTAATGCTTATGTCTCATTATTGAAGAATTCTTGTGAGTTCAATATCATATTGTGTCTCTTTGTATTGTCGCACCCTTTTCTTCTTATTTGAATGAGATGATTGTTGATGTAGAATACATTAATGGTCCATGATTTATAGATTCATGAACAATAAAGCATTGTTGTGATTCCCTATACTTCATAAGTTTCATTCAAGTATTTATATTGATAATTGGAAAGCATTTCTAGTTATTGAATATTCAGACTTGTGAATGTTAATTAAACATCTTGTGAGATTGATATATTCACATATGTGTTTCTTCTTTCCTCCCTCTTTCACTCTTTGATTCAAAATTTCTGAATATTGAGTTCATTTCAGGGATAATTTTAAGGATAGAAATTTATATTAAAATGTAGAAACATGGGCTAATCTTACTAGTCCTTAATATGCAAAATGTAAAATGTTTGGCTATAGTTTTGTAAAGGTATTCAATTTTCTAAGGATTTTATATAGTTTCTATAAAATTTTGGTGATTTTTAAGGTAAAATAATTTTATTCTATGGGATTTGGGCGAGTCATTTTTTTTTTTTTTTAACTGAAACGGTTGTGGATTTTATTGACTGTAAGAGAAGAGGGTCTTGCCGAAGCGACCCNAAATTTTGGTGATTTTTAAGGTAAAATAATTTTATTCTATGGGATTTGGGCGAGTCATTTTTAGAAACAATGGAAATTGACGAATATTTTTTTGGGAAAAACCATGGAAAATTATCCCATTTGTGAAATTTAGCCCCTAAAATCATCTATGGTTCATTTCCCTTCAATCCATGGATATAGTGTATGAGTTTGAGAGTTGTCTTTGATTTGAAATTCCAACCTTATTTAACCTGATCTACCGGCCTACAAAGCATTATCAATTTCTATTCAAGATGTGCTAGGCATTATCTTTTGCATTCAAGAGAAATCTCTAGCGCTAACATCTTTTGGTACCATTGTCGGGGAGCGAAGTCAGGAATTTATATTTCCCTCAGTGTACGACAAAGTATAGTTCTATTTCTTGATGGTGAACAAGAATTAGACACATAATTTCACTATAGATAATTCACCTGGTGACTCCATGACTGAAGAATCCACTGGAAACTCCATTGTTCTAGAATTTCAAAATCATTTGATAATCAAATGGAGGCTATAATAGTTGCGAGGTTTTCTCCATTTTTTTCATGGCTTTCCAAATGATTTTCCTACTATGGATGAGTGGGGAGATTGTCTCCCCAGATTTAGATAAGGTAAGAATGATAATATGGCAAAGAACTTTCTTGATTTTTATGAATGCATGCTTCATCTGGGTGTTCTTCATGAGGACGTATTAATGAAGATGTTCATCTATTCTCTTGGGGGAGATGCTCGACAATGGTACATGTATTTACCTTCTTCTAGCATTTATTCACTAAAATAATTTCATACATGTTTTCATAATTATTGCAAAAGGATCTACCGTGTTGAGTTTCTATTAGAACATTGTTGTGAACATATGGAATTTGAAATATCCCTTAGTAATAGAGGCCAAGAGTATTTTAGTGATGAAGTTGATGAAAAATATCCTCAGTCAGTAATGTTGGAGATACATGTTACAATTGTTGAGATGCCTCTTATAGTTTTAATGTTGAAGATGATTTGAGTTATCAACATGATGAAGATTTTGTTGATCTAGATCTTGGTGAAGGTCAATTGTTTATTAAAGAACACATATAATTTTTTTTTGAATAAGTAGGGATAGTAAATGATCATTTTGCTACTTTTAATTCTTTTAAATAATTATTTATTCAAGAAGAATATCAACGGGTTAATAATGAATCAGTTTCCTTGAATCATAATGCAGTTGTTGTTTCAAGTTTTTATGAAGATCAAGATGTCCATGTGCAACCATTCTTGAAAAAACATCATGAAGAAGAGGTTTTTAAATTTCAATATTAGAAAATTTTAAAGAAAAACCTGTATATGATAGTTATGAATTTGATTATTTAGAAAATAGTGAGCCCATATTTATTGAGGATCAAATTTCTACATCAGCACACATAATCTTTTCAACAATGATCCTATGTATGATGATTATGAAACAGAGTCTCGGGAAGGAAATGTTGAAGATGATGATGAATTATAGGAAAAGTCAACAATATTTTATTTACCAGAAAGTATCCATTTGAAACAGCCTCATGAAAATAGTAAGATAATATATGACAACTATGATCCAGAGTTTGAGGAAAACAGTGAAGAAATTGAAGGTAATTGTTTACCTCTGTTTTTCCTTTCATTGAAATCTCAAAAGGAAGAAATTGGAATAATCAATGAAACAGTGAAATCAAAGAGTTTACATAGGAAATTCAATTATGAACCATAAAATGAGGTATTCACTTACTATCAAAGTGTTTTTTCTTGTGATTTTTATGATCCAGTGGTAGTCTACATGGAGATTTTGGTTAGCTAGAATTGTTATACGTCAAAATTGCTCAGATGGATAAGTGTCGCATTGTCCCTGTCAATCGTCGCAAGTGTCGCATCTTCCCTACAACTTTCGCAAGTGTCGCAAGTTGATTATTCGTGTCGCAAACAATGATTCATAAATGATGCCATGATAACGACACTAAGGAAGCACTTATGACACCTCATATGACTGATTTGAAGAGAAAGAACTGATCCACTGGAATCAAAGAACTCTTAACACTTGAAAGAAGACCTGAAATAGTGGTTTGGAAGGGGAACACTCCTCTAATACTGCTAGAGAAGCGCTGGCGCCCCTACACCATGATCCAGAAGTGTTATAACGCTCTTCAGCCCTTCTGGAGGAGCGCTGCTCACCTTAAGAGTGCTGGCGCTTTCCCAAGGCACATCAGGAGTGCTATAACGCTCTGATATCCCTTTGGGGGAGCGCTCCCTATTCTGGGTCAA
>JZKD02S2362109.1:139359-162043 GCA_000966675.3 Picea glauca | reverse complement strand
ATCTAATTTTGAAGTATCAATAATTTCATTGTCAATGTGTCCTAGAAATTTTTGGTCTTCCAAAAGATATATGCAAATTCAAAAGGTTTTGTCTTTGATGAGGTATTGAACATCCGATAGCTGATTTATCAAAAATTCAAAAGGATTCACTTCAGGAAGTTTTAAGTTTCGGTAGCCAAACCCTCGTGATATGCAAATGAATGCACTACGGGAAATGTTTGGTTTCAGTAATGTTTACTAAAGGGTTGAGGTTTGAAATTCAATTTATGCAAAGGTATTTCTATTTTTATAAAAAAATATTGGGTTGTAAGCCCAATATCCAATTCGTATCAAGCCACATGCACCACCAAATTTTAACACAACACACAAGAACTCAAGCCTAAGTGTCAAGAATGCCAAGGGAAACAGCTCACAGGTCTATAGTAATGCATTACACATTGGAATGATATGAAACATATGCCAATTAAAAAGTGCTCGAATATTGTATATCTCTTGCATATATATCTCGGACATGCAAAATCTAGCAAGCATGCCCAGGTCTTAAACAAAATACCAAACACATAATATTTTTAAAGACACATGGAATTGACATTTCTAGAAACTATTTTAGAACTTTCGGTAGCAACCTCTATACACAAAAATTCAAATGTGCTATCAAAATTTCTGTATGTGACTATCTTAGAGGGAAACTTTTGGCACGATTTATGACCAAATGAGGAGGAATTTTAAAAATATAAAGCATGGGTTTTTCCAGCATTGGCTCAATCAGGTGCAAAATGAGAAGTTTCTTGAAATAAGGAATGGTTTATGATCTATGAGTTTATCTTTGAAGAGGATTTTTCCAGATTTCACAAATTTTTGTTTCCAAGAAAAATGCCTAGTCAATGGAGCATCCACCTCATCAATTCAACTTGGGGAACACATATATCCTCCTCCTATATCATTTGATCCGACACATAAAGGATGGGTTATTTGGTTTTAGATCTACCTATTAAGGTGTTGGTCCTAAATTCTGCACCTGGCTACTAAAGGGAAGAGTTAGGACACCTCAATTTTTGGAATGGTTTGGTTCTAATGAATTAGGTTTGTTGGTCAGATGAGAGATAGGTTTTTAATGGTAGATACCTGGTTGGAATATTCAAAAATATCATTGTAAGGCTTCCCTTAGCTGGTGGCATGAAAATTTGGTGAGTAGGTAAAGATATGAAGATTTAAACAAAGGAAATACAAGCAATCATGCAATTTGTTTCTTTTTGTATGAAATTTTAGACTTGAAATAATATTTCAGATCTAAAACATGTATCTTGACACAAATCATACAAACAATGTTGTATTAAAATAAACTATTTACTGAAAACAATAGTTGAAATCAGGTTTCATAGAAATAAACAGTTCATTGAAATAATATCTGAAAGGAAGCGAAACAACACATTGCATACATTTTCAATTTGCATCTAGATAAGATTAAGAACACATGAAAGATTTGAGAAGAAAATGCAATATGTCACCAAAGATTATATTCACCAAGGTAGGAAACTTAACAGTCTTATGCTTCAAGTCCCAGCCAAAATTCTGATGCTTGATCTCCCAAACATTGAACCTCTTTACCTTAAAAAATCTATCTGTTTATCCTCATCAAGAGGATGTTCAATTACCTATCTAGGATATACACTTTGAAGTTCAATATTTAGATTTCAATCAGATCACGTAGATACAACTTCATTGTTACTGCCTAATTATAGTGTGTAAGTATTTCTTCAAACTGCATGGGGTTGTGTTGATGTGTCATTTCATACTCCTCATCAATTCGAATTTAACAAAAAACATTATTTTTATTGATAAATATAACAACTTATTACAAGTGGCAGCAATGCCTCTAACTAAACCAAAACATAATTCTATTAGTGCAAATGGAACTCATTGTTGATAACTGAATTAAAATATCTCCATAACAAATTCTTCAAAAGTTGTAGCTGACATTTGACTATGCATGGATGCCCATGTACCTTAAAACTAGAGTCCAATCCAGAATTTGATGAATTTCTAGGAAAAACGACCTCAAAGGTATCTTCTATTCTCTCATACCGTGATACTTGTGTAAAATATGAGAGAGGTTTTTGTGCACAAGGTAGTTCCCAACAAAAACCTCTTTTAGTTTAAAAAAAATCATTTCCATATGTTTAGGAGGTGTGCCATAAGACAATGACAAAAACAAGAAAAATAGAGCATGGTGAATTTATGGAAAATCGACCTCAAAGGTCTCTTCGATTCTCTCAGACCGTGACACCTGTGTAAAATATGAGAGATTTTTTTGTGCATGGTATTTTTCTCGAAAAAAACCTCTTTTTTATTTCACAAATTCACCTCCAGATGTTTGGGAGGCGTGCCGAACGAGAATGACAAAAACAGGAAAAAAACAAAGTTTTTTTTAGTAAATTTGGGCAATGCCTTTTGATTTGTCTTCTGTGACCTATGATACTTTCTTTGCAACTTATGATACTACTTCTGCAGTTGTAAAATTTGAATTTTTTTCTTCAAAAATTGTACCTGGTGACTGTCATCTATATCTTTTTCAACTTCAACCTTTGGTTTGATCAAAGTATTTACCCCGCATCCACCCTTGAGCTCATGTTCCTCCTTTGTTACAGGTTCCTGCATTTTCAATATTTTTTCTTTGATCTCTGGTTTAGCCTCATGTGGATTCTGCTTAAGAATTAGTTTTGCATATGGGGTTATGTCATTGAAGTCTTGCTCAGTATTTGGACCAAAGTCCATTACATTTTTTTCTAACTCCAAATCTGCAGGGCATTATGCTTTTAAAGCAATATACTTTATGCCTAAGGTCTCTCCTTTATTGTATTTCTTCTTTTCATTATCTCTTGTCATCTCTTTCAATGTTTGGATAGCCATTTCCTCCATATTTTCAAATCCAAAGATGTCCCCTTCAGTGTCCACATCCTCAATTATTATGGGTTGTTGGTATTTTAAAGATGGATTAAATAGTGCTTTGGAAATCAATCTTAATTGATTTGTGAGCCTAGTTCTTCTGTTAGGTTTAGTGGGAATTTCAGGGACCCGACTCCCTTTCCTCTTTCTTCTTCGTTGTTGAGGACCTTATATTCCTTCGAGGGTCGAATGTATGCGTTATTTCAGGTTCCCTTACCACCTACAATAATTATTACATACAATCCTGTGATAATAACAGTTCAAGGCACAAACCTGCATGGCCCTTAGCATGCAGTCTACAATGATGGTGACACAGCCCTACCAACCCGCACGTCGGAAGTCCACGCACACAGGATCGTTCTTCTTCCACTGGCCCGAAGAGCTCTCGACAATTGGCTCTTCTACTTCCCCTTCGGGAAAGTCTGCACCCACAACAAACCTTGGTGAATCTCTTCGCACTTCGGGAGATCGGACCTCGCGGTTCACGAGTCCCTGTGGTCAAGCACTCTGTGCCTTCAGACCTCCAAACACCGATATGACAAGTTCCAAAAAGAATGCTGGAACTTTAAGGTTCTGCCTCCCCAAACAGTAATCGACGGTTCTGGATCTTCCCTTTGATCCGACGGTCAGCGCGACTTCGCAACTTCTCCTCCCAAATCTTCAACTCTTCACCTTTCGAGACCCGAACTTCCGATGTGCCTAAGAACTTGTCACAAATCGTCACTCGCGAGTTCATGAGTCGAAACTCCCAACACTTGCTTCCAAATCTTGTAATACCCAAAATGCCGATACGGGCACACTCCTTCTCTTGTCAACGCCCTCCGCATGTGACCACCGGCTAGGCCTAACTCTAGCACTTTTCACTTCTCGCCGCTTCGTGAGTTTCGATGTCAAACTTCCTGGCTCTTGTCTCATGAATTCCCGAGACATGAGAGGTCAATGGGGTATTGACTTCTTTCAACAGATGACACGCGTCCACCTGTCTCTTCCATGGGCCCACCTCAGACTTCGCAATTTCGTGAATCCAAATGTCGAAGCTTCGGTCCTTCGACCCACGAAACCCCAAAATGGAATTTCACGAGTAGATCCAACAGTCCTCATTGGCGTGAATCTATGACCCTCTCTCTTTTGAGCTTCCTCTTGCAGAAAAAAACCCCCGTAACTTCCTTGCTCCCTCGCGAGATTTGACGGCTTGCGGGACTTCACGAATTCTCTATGGAGAATCTCGATCATTTGCTTCTCCCTTCAATAACTTCTACACTGTTAAACAAAGTGTTTTACCACGGAACTTAACCGCCTACAACACAAACTTGCGACGCCTCCTTTCAACGCCTCAAGGCACCAACCTTCTGTGTTTTTCTTTGACAACTACGAAGATCCTATCCCTCCTGAGCTTTCTCCAACTCCGAGTCTTAAAGAAGACTCCTGCATGCACTCCTTGCGACAAATTCTTCAATTACTTCAAAGAATTGAATTCCTTCGACTTTGCGCACTCCCTGCAGCAGTAGTCCTTCAACAAATTCTCAAGTTCGCAAACTCTGAGACTTTATTCGGCCTATGCACACCTTGCATAGTTCCTGTGCTCAACTTGCACGTCTGCGAGAATGAGAACAACGTTAACCCTCATGAGCTTTCAGAGATAAAACTATGAACTCTTGTCAACGCACTCCTTGCGGACGACTTCACTACACTCCTTGCAGGAACTCTTACTTAGATAAAGAAACAATTGAAACTCATTCCTTACTTTCTCTCAAACTTCAAACACAAAGCATGAAATCATATACACAACATATAAGCAAATGTACAACAGAAAGTAAACATCCATGAGCATAATATTCAACATGCATACATAGAGAACAAATACGACACCATGAATTTGAATCGAAGCTCTTTCTATTAATTCAAATCTTTGTACATGGGTGTTTTCAACTACAACTCTTTGCTCTCTTCTCTTCTCTGCTCTATGCTCTCATCTTAACAATAATAATACAACTATACAATGAGGGTGTCTATATCCCGTTTCCCTCTTGTGCTCTAAACTTTCTAATCTAAACATTAAATTCTATCTACCTACATTCATTACACATAAAGGCTCCCATCTACTATGGATGAGAGCGGATCGCTCAAGGTCCTTTTACAATAATACAAGCATGCCTCCACTTAATGACTTCATTAATATTTCAAAACATTTTCAAAAAATGTGCTCGGTGCTTTTCCAGTTGTCTCTTATCTCCGTGCTGGTTCACTGCTGGCTATGCTTGCATGCCCTTGCGATGCTCCTGCATCATACTCCCTCGCTCGAAAATTTTCATGGGATCCTATCCATGAGCTCGCGCACGGTCTGTCCATGCTTCTAGATTTCTTCTTCATTCTCCCAGCTGGCATATTCAACTGGATGTCCCTTCCACTTGACCAAGTATTCAAAGTATTGTTTTCACCTGGTCTTCTTACCAACTCTTTTGTCTAGTATGCGCTCCATCTGTGGATTTTCTGCAACGGGCATTTGTTTTTTCCACGGAATCTCTGGCTGTTCATTTCCTGCTTCTACTTCCTCAGCTTTATAAGGGTACAAATATGAGATATTGAATATCAGAGAAATTCCAATCCCATCGGGTAATTCAATCTCATATGCATTCGTCCCAAATTTCTTCAAGACCTTGCATGGCCCGATTTTCTTCATTTTTAGTTTATTATATGTTCCTCTCGGGAACCTTTCCTTTATCAAATGTGCCAGAATCAAATCACCAACCTCAAATTGAAGTTGTCTCCTATGTTGATCTGCTCTTCACTTATATTCTTGGTTCAAACTTTGCAATCATTCCTTCACCTAGCTGTGAAGTTCCTTCATCACCTGTGCGAAATCTTCTTCACTAGCGCTCCTAGTCGCAGTTTGTTCTGAATCCCTCAACTCAGAAACTCCTCTCGGCAGCATGCCATAAACAATTTGAAACATATTCTATCCTGTACTCCTATTAAGAGAGTCATTATAAACAAACTCTGCCTGTGGTAATATGTTGTCCCACTGGCTATGGTGTTCTGTCACCAAGCTCCTTAGCAAGTCTCCCAGACTTCTGTTCACCGCTTCTGTCTGTCCATTCGTCTGAGGATGATAAGCTGAACTAAACAACAAGTTTGTTCCCATTTTCTTCCATAAGGTTCTCTAGAAGTGTCATACAAACTCAGTGTCTCGATCTGAAACTATGCTCTTTGGCAAGCCGTGAAGTCGAATGACTTATTTGAAAAACAGGTTCGCAATGTGAGTTGTGTCACTAGTTTACTGACATGGAATGAAATGTGCCATTTTGGAAAATCTATCCACTACCAAAAAGATTGAGTCAAACCCTCTTTGTGTTCTTGGCAAACCCAATATGAAGTCCATGCTGACTGCATCCCACGACTTCTCAGGTATGGGTAATGGTTGATAAAAACCTGCATTCTGCCTCTTTCCTTTTGAATGTTGACAAATTCTACATCTGTCCACAAATCTTTTGACATCTTCTCGCATTCCTGACCAAAAATATGACTCATTCAACTTTGTGAACGTCTTGTCATGACCGAAATGTCTGACCAATCCTCCACTATGTTTCTCCTTCAACAAATTCTCCCTCATGGAGAATTTTGGAATACAAAGCTGATTACCTTTAAACAGTAATCCTTCCTCGATCATGTATTCTGCCCATTGTCTTCTATCCTTGAGAATTGGATTCTTAGCTTCTTCATACACCTCTTTAAAATCTGGATCATCTCTGTACATGTCCCTGAGATCATCAAAACCTAATGTTTTGACTTTGAACTCTTGCAATAGCAAACATTTCCTGCTCAAAGCATCAACAACTTTGTTAGCAGTACCAGAAATATGTTTAATAAAAAAAGTGAAATTTTGCATATATTCAACCCATTAACATGTCTTTGATTCAACTTCTCCTGTTGAGTCACAAATTGCAATGCATGATTATCACTATACAAGACAAACTCCTTAGGAATCAAGTAATGTCTCCATTTTTTCAATGCCCGAATGATAGCATAAAACTCCTTGTCATACGTGGATTATTTGACTTTGGCTTCGTTCAGCTTCTCGCTGAAGTATGATATCGGCTTGTCTTCTTGAATGAAGACTGCCCCTATTGCAAATCCATTTGCATCACATTTTACTTGAAATGTCTTTTGGAAATCAGGCAACACCAAAATTGGTTGTTCCGTAATTTTCCTCTTCAACAAATTGAAGATTTTCTCAGCCTCTTCCATCCAGTGAAAATACTTGTGTCTCTTCTTTACTGTGTCCATCATCGATGCACTAATTCCACTAAAATTCCTAATGAACTTCCAGTAGAAACTAGCCAATCCATGAAAACTTCTCACCTCAAATATACTCTTTGGTGATGGCCAATTCTTAATTACCTCCACCTTATCTGGATCCATCCTCAACTTATCTGCAGAAATAACAAAACCCAAATAAATGAGCTCTGTCTTCATGAATGATGATTTCTTCATGTTTATCAACAACTTCTCCTACTATAACTTCTGCATCACTGTATCCAAATTTTTCATATGCTCTGCCTCTGTTTTACTGAAAATCAGTATGTCATCAAGGTACACAATGACAAATTTTCTGATGAAATCCTTCAGGAATTCATTCATCAATCGCATGAAAGTACTCGGTGTGTTTTTTAAACCAAATGGCATGATAAGCCATTCGTATAACCCTTCATTATTTTTGAATGTTGTCTTCCATTCGTCACCTTCTCTCATGCGAATCTGATGATAACCACTCTTCAAGTCAATCTTTGAAATTTTTTTTGCTCCACTCAAGCAATCCATCAGATCATCCATCCTTGGCAATGGAACTCTGTACCTGATGGTTATTTTGTTGATTTCCCTTGAGTCAGTACACATCCTCCAGCCTCCATCTTTCTTCGGACTGAGTACTATCGGAACAACACACGGACTCAGGCTTTCTCTGACCAAACCTTTGTCCAACAAATCCTGGACTTGTCTTTTGACCTCTTCATTCTCCTGTGGCATCAATCTGTACGCTGCTTTGTTTGGAAAACTAGCTCTAGGTATGAGATCAATTTGATGACTTATACTTCTAATCGGTGACAACGAACGAGGTAGTTCATCCACTACTATGTCAACGAACTCTTATAGCAGTTCCTGAACCTCTTCTGGTAAATCATCTACCCTTGTGCTAGTTAAAACAATCTTTGGCTTCCTGACCACAATGAATTGTGGTTCCTCCTTCTTCTTAACCTCTGTAAGAAGTTCCTTCCCACTTATGAGAAGTACAGTGTTTCTCACCTCCGGTTTTATTTCTTTATCTTTGATCGACAACAACATGTGAGTTCTCCCATTTTTCTCTAGGGTGTATGTGTTCATTCTCCCGTCATGAATCACATTCCTGTCATACTTCCATGGTCTACCCAACAATATATGACAAACATCCATAGGAATAACATCACAGAGTATTTCATCTTTATACCCTCCTATTTTAAACTCAACTAAACATTGCTTAGTGACATTTACCTGATGTCCTTTTTGCAACCACGAAACTCTGTATGGGCTTGGATGATCAATCGTCTCCAACTCCAGTTTTTCTACCATCTCTGTTGAAACAAGATTATCTGTGCTACCACTATCTACAATAACTTTACATTTCCAGTATTTGGTTTTGCACACAATCCGAAAAAGTCTGTTTCTTTGGACTGAACTCTCCACCTCCTTCTCTAGTGTGAAAAGAGATTTTCGCATCATCAGAGATCTTTTTCCTTCAACATCCTCTGCCTCAACATTTCGCCTTTGATCTTTGGCAATGTGACCCTCTCCTTCCTCTTTCTTCTTGTCTGGACATTCATAAGACTTGTGTTCGACCTTTCTGCATGTGAAGCATTTTATCACTCCACCTATTCCTCTTCCTCTACCTCTAGTACGAGGAAAAATGTTGTTATCAACATACTCTCCTCTCTGATCAGCATACTGCCTTCTCTGTCCAACATATTTCCCTTTCTGTGAGCTTCCACCTCTCTCAATCTGAGGTTTCTTCCATTCTTCCTTAGGCTTCTGATTTCTATCCTGGGTGACTAATTTGCCCCTGGCTTGACTTCAGCCTCAGCCTCTTTGACCTTGTTTTTGGCTCAGCTTCTCTTCTGCCTTCAGAGCCATCTGATAAGAATCTTCCACCATTCGAATGGTCATCATGCTCATCTCATCCTGAATGTCGTATCTTAGACCATTCATATATCTAGCAACCTTTTCATCATTACTTTCACGATGACCTGCTCTGATGTTCAGCCTGTAGAACTCTTCAGTGTACTCCTTCACTGTCATCAGCTTCTGTCTCAAGTTTTGCATCCTTCGAAACAGAGTAACTTGGTAATCTTCGGGAATGAATTTTTCTTTCATCTTTGCAATCATCCTATCCCAACTCTTGATTTTCTGCTTACCTTGGCAGTGTCTGTCATCTTGCAGTTCATCCCACCATAATGCTGCATGTCCTTTAAGTCTCGTGACAACATGTTTGACCTTATTTTCTTCTTCGACATCTTCATAGTCAAAATATGTGTCCAGAGCTCTAATCCAGTCTATAAGCTCTTCAGCATCCAAGTTTCCCTCATAAACTGGAATGCCCATTTTGGCTCTTGCACTCATTCTTACAACAGCTCTAATCAAGCATTCATGTGCTGCATCTTCTGCTGTGACTTCTTCTTCTCCATGTCCAAGTTCATCTTCACTTTCGAACTCACTGACATCTCCAATATCAACTCTACACCTTTGTTTTATTTCCATGTCCACGTGTCTGGCGCGAATGTCATGCAGATATCTTTCCACTTCTGGATTCTTCACTTGCCTACCTCTTTCTCTCGACACCTCCCTATCCTTTGGCGGATCGGGTGTTTGTCTCTCTCTTCTCCTCGGCGGCATGGTTGAAATTCCTTCTCTCTTTTCCTTCCTAAAATATACAAACAAGAATCAGGCTCTGATACCAGATGACGCAGCCCTACCAACCCGTAGGTCGGAAGTCCACGCACACAGGATCGTTCTTCTTCCACTGGCCCAAAGAGCTCTCGAAAATTGGCTCTTCTATTTCCCCTTTGGGAAAGTCTGCACCCACAACAAACCTCGACGAATCTCTCTTCACACTTCGGGAGATCAGACCTTGTGGTTCGCGAGTCCCTGTTGTCAAGCACTCTCTGCCTTCAGACCTCCAAACACCGATATGCCGAGTTCTGAAAAGAATGCTGGAACTTTAAGGTTTCGCCTCCCCAAATAATAATTGACGGTTCTGGATCTTCCCTTTGATCCGACAGTCAACATGAATTCACAACTTCTCCTCCCAAATCTTCAACTCTTCACCTTCCGAGACCCAAACTTTCGATGTGCCTAAGCACTTGTCATAACTCGCCACTCACGAGTTCGTGAGTCGAAACTCCCAACTCTTTCTTCCAAATCTCGCGATACCCGAAATGCCAATACAGGCATATCCTTCTCTTGTCAGTGCCCTCTGTGTGTGACCACCGGCTAGGCCTAACTCTAGCACTTTTCGCTTCTCACCGCTTCGTGAGTTTCGATGTCGAACTTCCCGACTCTTGTCTCGTGAATTCCCAAGATATGAGAGGTCAACGGGGTATTGATTTCTTTCAATAGACGACACACATCCACTCATCTCTTCCACGGGCCCACCTTGGACTTCACAATTTCATGAATCCAAACATCGAAGATTTGGTCCTTCGACCCATGAAACCCCGAAATGGAATTTTGCGAGTAGATCTAACGTTCCTCGTTGGCGTGAATCTACGACCCTCTCTCTCCTGAGCTTCCGCTTGTAGAAAATGACCCTTATAACCTCCTTGCTCCCTCGCAAGATCTGATGGCTCGCGGGACTTCATGAATTCTTTATGGAGAATCTCAACCGTCTACTTCTCCCTTCAAGAACTTTTGCACTCTTAAACAAAGTGTTTTACACGAAAATTAACTGCTTGCAACACAAACTTGCGACACCTCCTTTCAACACCTCAAGGCACCAACCTTCTATGTTTTTCTTCGACAACTACAAAGACCCTATCCCTCCTGAGCTTTTTCCAACTCCAAGTCTTAAAGAAGATTCCTGCATGCACTCCTTGTGGCAAATTCTTCAATTACTTCAAAGAATTGAAGTCCTTCGACTTTGCGCACTCCCTACAGTAGTAGTCCTTCAAAAAATTCTCAGGTTCACAAACTCTAATATTTTACTCGGCCTGCGCACACCTTGCACGACTCCTGTGATGAACTTTCACGTCTGCAAGAATGAGAGCAACGTTAACCCTCCTGAGATTTTAGAGATAAAACTATGAACTCTTGTCAACGCACTCCTTGCAGACGACTTCACTGCACTCCTTGTAGGAACTCTTGCTTAGATAGAGAAACAATTGAAACTCATTCCTTACTTTCTCTCAGACTTCAAACACAAAGCATGAAATCATATACACAACATATAAGCAAATGTACAACAGAAAGTAAACATCCATGAGCATAATATTCAACATGCATACACAGAGAACAAATACGACACCATGAATTTGAATCGAAGCTCTTTCTATTAATTCAAATCTCTGTACATGGGTGTTTTCAACTACAACTCTCTGCTCTATGCTCTCATCTTAACAATAATAATACAACTATACAATGAGGGTGTCTATATCCCATTTCCCTCTTGCGCTCTAAACTGTCTAATCTAAGCATTAAATTCTATCTACCTACATTCATTACACATAAAGGCTCCCATCTACTATGGATGAGAGTGGATCGCTCAAGGTCCTTTTACAATAATACAAGCATGCCTCCACTTAATGACTTCATTAATATTTCAAAACATTTTCAAAAAATGTGCTCGGTGCTTTTCCAGCTGTCTCTTATCTCTGCGTTGGCTCGCTGCTAGCTATGCTTGCACGCCCTTGCGATGCTCCTGCATCAAATGGTTAAATTGGTGGTAACCCATGTGAAATTGAGTTCTTAGGGACATGCAAATGCATGTGAGGCACCAACACACCTTTATTCAAAATTTTAAATATTTTCTGAATGTTAGAACCAACAAAACAACATGTTTTCTGTTGTTTGCAAAAATAGGTGCATTCTTGCAATCAATGTCCTTTTCCATCAAAGGCCTAAGTTAACTCGTTTTCAACCTAGAAGTGGCATAACCATGGTTATGTGCCTTATTCATTTCAAATCAAGACTTTTATAAATCTTATAAAGAGAAAGGAAATGAAGAAAAAAAAATAGGAAGATGAGAACAAATTAAAATGACTCAACATACTATTGAAAATAAACTAAGAAAAAAACCAGGTTGACATATGGATGGGCTGATGGAGGAGTAGAAGGAAGAGGTGCAGACCTAGGATTTAACATCGACTCCAACTGGGGATAGAACTTCCCCGTGAGGTGCTAAGAACAACAAATTGTGTGCCTTATTTCTTTATTTATGCCCCGCCTGCCACCAATCACTTTACTCTGTTTACTAGCCCTATTACCTGTCTTATTTTAACTGAAACTCAGATCTGTAGTTATACCCCAGTGCCTTTATTTGGCTATGGAGTATTTTATTCACACTAAACTACTACAAACCAAATTCTCGAAAAAACAATCTTATTCTCCTATTCTAATTTGTTGAAACTTTATACTCATGTATAATCATATTTCCATAGTAACTATTCAAGCCATTTGTTGATTGACATACCTTCTTGTATGAAAACGTGGAAAGAACACAACAAGTGCAATGAAAATTCCATATTCAATGTATACTCATAGCTGCAAATGGATGTCAAAGTGAAATTTGCAACACTTGGTAGATTTGAAAAAACTAAATCCATGCAATCAGCTATTGGATCATAAAAATCTCCAACCACTACCTTTTCTTGTTGTGCAAAATAGATGAATTGTCTCGGAATATCCTCAGCTTTCACTGATCCATTTTTGATGCAAAGATATTCCTTCTACAAATCTAAAAATGAAACAGGAAAAGGTTGCAAATTGTCTCCATGGCTCTTGAGATCTTTAATTGAAATATGCTCTTGATAAAAAGTTGTAATGCCCCTTTCAATTTCTGTGTTATAACAATCATATACTAGTTTGTTGGTATAATGTCTGATCCATGCTTATATAAAAAATTGCTTCTCGAAACTAGGTTGTAATTTGGAGCCACAACTACCATAAGCGGGATTTGATCCTTCATGAATAGTGGATCCGATGTCCTCATGAAACTCCTGGTCAAATTGTTTCTGTGTTAAATCTGCAACCTTAACAACACTCTTATCCTCCTTCTCAGCTAAAGACATCTCATAAATAATAAATACATCATAACTATTAGGAGCAGTAAGATGTCCTGTAAACTGTTGACACTCCTTATCGATTTTATCATCATAAGTAAACACATATTTATGATCCGTTATATGAGCAACAAGGTGTTTTGGAATAAAAAATTCTTCTTCCACAAATTGATCATTACCTTCTGCAAAATCAAATTCTTTAAACCCCCCCCAAAAATTTAAAGCATAATCATCCTTCTGTACGCAACTAGAAAAATTTCCTATTGAACATGGAGAATCATCTTGTTGATATAAATTCCCTAAATCTTGGATAGTAGAAAAATATGACTCAACAGTTTTAAGATCTAGAGGAAAATTAAAATCTGAAAATGATGGATCACAATACTGAAAATAATGTAAACCCAAATCTGATCTCTGACGTTCATATTCTTCCTCCCGTTCCTGATCTCGAAGTTTGTCACAGGCCCAAAAATTATCCTCAATCTCTCTAGCATCAACAAATAACTGGCCTAGTGATGAGGATCTCCTTTTATTGAGATAAATAACAAGATCAGGGCGTTGATATTTTATATAATACAACATGGAAACAGTTTCAGAAGGTTGAATATCCTTAGGCATACTGTAATAAAAACCGTGAAACTTTCTATTCAACGTGGTAAGAGATTCATCCTCCTTCCTCTTTAAAGCATTTAATTCAATCAAGTACTGATCAAAAGATTTGCTTTCACCCCAATATTTCAAAAATGCAACATGAAAATCATTCCATGAACCAATGGAACAAGCTTTCAAATTTATGAACCAGAATGATGCATCTCCAAATAAATATTTGCAAAATATCCTCATAACTACATCCTCATGCATAATTTGAAAATTATCAATGAAAATTTCAAAAGATTCCAGGTGCTTCTCAACTGTAACATGGTCTTCTCCATTGAACATAGGAAGGTAATCAATAAAATTGGGAGGATAGGCATGAAGGATAAGTGGAAGCTTTAGGGGTTTGTAATACTTCTTGATCCTGGACTGAATTTCGGTAATTTGGATTACAAGGTGGAACAATGATTTCAATAAGTGGTGAATCAGATTTATTATTCACAGGCTTACATGACTAGTCATGATTTGGAGAAGTTTGGATATGATCAACATTATGGCTAGTGGGTTCAAATGAAGGAATGATATTAAGATCAATAATTCAAGAAGGAAGATATTATCTTCTCAAGGATGGATTTACCACTGTAGGCTTATAATCATCCGAGTAAACAAAGCATAAGATAATTCTTTTCACACGTAAAGGAAAATACAGGAATGAACTAATGAAGAAAATTATGATCTCTTTGAAAAAATTGATGGCATGGTATCTGGTCTTTCCCTTCCACCTTTTCATTTTCTATCAGCTAGGCTCATCCTCCAGTGGTGATCTGAAAATATCTTTTAAATGACAATGGTTGAGTTATAAAGCATGTGTTAAATAACCATTTAGGAAGCTAAATGAAAGAGGAAGAATTATTGAATAAACTTAGCAGCCATATAAAACATATGAATATCTGGAAATAAACATAAGAACAACAAACCATAGAACACCAAAGTGATAACAGAGTTCGACAATCTCGCCTACATCTTCGAGCCTATGTCTCAGTGGGATTTCTTATTTCTCTTCAAATATTTTCAAGTACATCATGAAAGTGCTAATGGATTATAACAATGATTTGGTCATGTTCTACCAGATCTCAAGAACCCATAAAAAATTACGGCACCCAAATCAGATGAACGAAGCTCCCATAAATGGCTCACAAAGGTGCGCCCCTCAATAGCTTCCCTGAATGACAAGGGATTTGGCTCAATATTTCTGCAGCATAAACTTGCTCTGAACCTCCTCCATAGCTTCAAGAAGCCCTAGTTTATATAGATCTGAAGTTGGTAACAAACTCCCAACTTCTCCCCAAGATCTGGCCTTAAAAAGGGCCCAAGATCCCTAAATAATGGACTAAATATCCAAAACTGCTGAGAAAATCCATTAAAAATCATTAACATATAGTATAAAACCCACAAATAGGAAAAATTCAGGGCACAACCCATTTTCCTCACACTCCTCATCACATGGGTGCCTCCATGTGGCCCTGTGCTAAAGCTGGGATGCTGATCCCCCTGGATGTCCTGGCTCTTGGTTATATGCACTAGCCCACATGGCCTCGGGCTAGCCTCCATGTGAAAACAATGGGCTAATCCCCTTATATCTGGCCAGTGGTTATTCCCCTTGGTCGGTGAGCTAGCCTGACCGACTGGGGCTAACCCCTTAATCTAGGCCAACAAACAAACTGTGGAAGTTCAGGTCCTATGTAAAATCCCATGCAATTGGGGTTAGTCCCCAACGATTATCCACGCACGCCATGTGTTAAGGATTGGGCCTGTGGTTATATGGGTCCATCGTATGAGACCACACCAGGGACTGGGGCCTATCCCTAACCCGATCCTTCGTAAACTATACCACCATTCAAAGTCAAATAATAGTTTGATGCTTTGGTTATTAAGGAACATATGTGGGCGGACTGGCTAGCCCAACCCTGCCAAACCCTTAGCTTGTTCGGAGGTCACGCGGTTGACTCCCCCAGACCATAAAATTTTACCACAACGTAACAACCAATGGATGGGTGCCACGTGTTAGCCCAGGATTGGGCCACGTGGCACCACATGCTTCACCGAAAACATGCCAAGTGTCAAACAATGACTGGTCCACGAAATGCCTATGTTTCTTCCCCTGTCATACGCCACTATACCTACCACATATGCCACATGTCATGTGGTGGTACGGACCTGCCGTGTCATCCATACAGTTGTGCCACTATACCTTCCATGTAAGCATCATACGTATGTGCCACGTGTCACCCTTGCAGTGGTGACACGTGCCACTCCTTGATTGGTCCACTTGTTTATCCACGTCAGTTCCAACGCATCCTGTCACGTCAGTTGTACGATCAACTGCCATGTGTCACCTCCAGATTCTTGCACGTAAACATCCATGTACCCTGCCATGTCAGCTGTACAACTATACGTCCTGTATAGTCAGTTGCCACGTGGCACTGTACAGTCTATACAATCATCATTTTTTTTTCCTATTTGGAAAAATGAACAGATCACGATATCTGGAGCATATGATGTCCATTTGAGCCCATTCAAGTTTTTTTGGGTTTGTAACGTCGAGGCCTACACACACGTCGTTTTTGATGCCATTATGAGAACTTTGATTTTTGGGCCTTCCTAGACCCATTTTGGTCCCGAGATCCAATTCTGGATCACACCTCCCCACTAAATACCTTTTGGTCCTCCAAAAGGTTACAACATGAACCTTATTGATTACATAATCATAAGGAGAAAAAAAAACACTATGTTGTTCAAAATGATGTTATAACAGGTCATCATTTCAACATGTGTGATTACATTAATGGAATCAAAATACAATGAAGTTGTGACATCCACTTCTGGAAAAACCAAGTGGCTAGTTTCTTTCCTTCATGGTGTTCCTCTTGCTTCGAGCGTAATGCCTCTTCCTTTGTGAGTAAATGCACAATCCTTTTTTCCTTCTTTGGACGAAGCTTCAGATTAAGATTCCAACATTTAGCCTTTTGATGTCCACCCCTGTTGCAAAAAGTGCAATCAGTTTTTGGCATCGAGACTTGTTTTCCCTTCTCTTTCTTCTATTGTGGAGTTGAGTATTTATGTCGTGTCTCCTTCCTGGTCGACATAAACTTCCTGTACATAGATTGTCTCTTCCAACACTTGGCAACACAATGCTTGGGTGAATGAAAAAAAGTACATGGATACATATTCCACAAGTTTCGGATTACATGATTATGTTGTTTATAATCAAAAAGAGAATTGGAAAAACCATGGCCATTATACCTTTCTTGCTTATCTTCACTTTTATTTGGAGATGAATTGCATTCACTATCACAATCAAGGAGTGATACTCCATCACCTTTCGTGAAGTTTTCTTGCAATGACTTAAGCTGGCTATTTGAAGCATTACTTGCTTCCGATGTTTTGGAATCAATCTTGGAGGATGCTCCAATCTCCTCTTCACCATATCACAATCCTAAATACCGAGGTATTTCCACATCCTTTATGGGATTAATGATACCTTGGCCCTCAATTCCAAGGCCCTTTCCTTTATAACCCATCTTGGTTAGCAATCTGAAACCTATACCTCTTGCATGTTTTTCAAATGCACCAAAACCATCTTGACGGGAACAAGGAGAAATGCACCAAAACCTATACCTCAAAGATGTTTTCTGAAACATATGTAGAAGGCACTTCCTTCAAACCTTCTTTGCCTTTATTTTTCTTTGAAGCTTTCTCTTGAACCGATCTCTTTCGTTCCAAGTAGTCTTCATACAACACTTTAACCATCTTGGACATGGAAAATAGATATTTTTGCATATCCTTCTCATCTTGAGAAAGTCCCTCTTTAGATTCCATTTCCTCAACTGAGATGTGATTTTCCCTGGTAAACATGCAAAATCAAATTCCAAATTTCAACTAGATCTGATACCACTTGATCCGAAAATATCTTTTAAATGACAATGGTTGAGTTATAAAGCATGTGTTAAATAACCATTTAAGAAGTTGAATGGAAGATGAATAATTATTGAAGAAACTTAGAAGCCATATAAAACATATGCAGATCTGGAAATAAACATAAGAACATCAAACCATAGAACACCAAAGTGATAATGGAGTTCGACAATCTCGCCTACATCTTTGGGCCTATGTCTCAGTGGGATTTCTTATTTCTCTTCAAATATTTTCAATTACATCATTAAAGTGCCCATGGATTACAACAATGAGCTAGTCGTGTTCTACCAGATCTCAAGAACCCATCAAAACTGATGGCACCCAAATCAGATGAACGAAGCTCCTAGAAATGGCCTGCAAAGGTGCACTCCTCAATAGATTCCATGCATGACAAGGGATTTGGCTCAAGATTTATGCATAATAAACCTGCTCTAAACCTCCTCCATAGCTTCAAAAAACCATGGTTTATATATATCTGAAGTTGGTAACAACCTCCCAACTTCTCCCCAAGATCTGGCCTCAAAAAGGGCCCAAGATCCCTCAATAATGGACTAAATATCCAAAATTGCTGAGAAAATCCATTAAAAATCATTAACATATAGTATAAAACCCACAAATAGGAAAAATTTAGGGTGCAACCCATTTTCCTCGTGCTCTTGGTCACATGGGCACCTCCATGTGGCCCTGCGCTAAAGTTGGGTGCGCTGGCCCCCTTGGATCTCCTGGCTCCTGGTTATATGCACTGGCCCACGTGGCCTCAGGCTAGCCTCCATGCACAAAAAATGGGATAATCCCTTGATATTTGGATGATGGTTATGCCCCTTGGTCGACAGGCTAGCCCGACCGACCGGGGCTAACCCCTTAATCTTCGCCAACAAACAAACTGTGGAAGTCCGAGTCCTATGTAAAATATCATGTGACTAGGGCTAGTCCCCAACGATTATCCATGCGTGCCATGTGTTAAGGCTTGGGCCTATGGTTATATGGGTCTGTCGTATGAGACCACACCGAGGGATAGGGCCTAGACCCAACCTGATCCTCTGCCAACTATACCACCATTCAAAATCAAATAATAGTTTGATGCTTTGGTTATCAAGGAACATATGTGGGTAGGTTGGCTGGCCTGGCCCTGTCAAACCCTTAGATCGGTCGGAGGTCACGCGGTCAACTCTCTCAGACCATAAAATTTTACCACAACACAAAAACCAATGGATGGGTGCCACGTGGCATCTCAGGATTGGGACACGTGGCACCACGTGATTCATCGAAAACATGCCACGTGTCAAACAATGACTGGTCCATGAAATTCCTGTGTGTGTGCCCCTATCATATGCCATCATACCTACCACATTTGCCATGTGTCGTATGGAGGTATAACCTTGCCACTTCATTCATATGGTCGTGCCACTATACCTTCCACGTAAGCATCGTATGGATGTGCCATGTGTCACCCTTGCAGTGGTGACACGTGTCACTCCCTGATTGGTCCACATGTCTTTCCACATCAACGGAAACACATCCTACCATGTGCCACCTCTAGATACTTCCACATCATCATCCACGTACCCTGCCATGTTAGTTGTACGATCGTACGACCTGTACAGTCAGCTTCCACATGACACTGTACGGACTATACAATCATCATTTTTTTTGCTTGTTTGGAAAAATGAATAGATCACGATATTGGAGCATACGACGTCCATTTGATTTTATTCAAGTTGCGTTTGGTTTGTAACATCGAGGTCTGCGCACACGTCTGTTTTGAATCCATTCTGAGCACTTTGATTTTTAGGCCTTCTTGAATCCAATTTGGTCTCGAGATCCAATTCTGGATCAAGTGTAGTCTTTTGATTGTGGAGTCGCCAGGTGAAATATTGCAGTCACTATGTGTGTCTAGCTTTTTTTCATCATCAAAAACTAGATTTGATCGTTTTTGTTCTCCCAAGGAAACATTGCTTTGTTACTCCGCTCCCTGACAACGACACCAGAAGATGTTGGTCCTAAAGTTTGCACTTGACTGCTAAAGGGCAAAGCTAGGCCACCTCATGTTTTAAACGATTGGTTTTTTGATAATTTGATTTTGTTGGTCAGTTAGAGGGTTGGATTTACCGATATATAAACATAGTTGGGTTGGAAAAATGATATGGATGAGGGTCCTCCTTGGCTGGTGGCACATAAATGACATACAAGTGAGAAAATAGAGGGATGAACAAAGGGAGAACAATAAACAACTCAATGAATTATCTGTTGTAAGAAGTTTAAGTCTTAAAATAGTATTTCAAGTCATTAAACAAGTATCCAAACACGGTTACTCCAACAGGTTGAAATAAAAAAAAAAATCTTCACCAAAGCATTAATTGTTTTACAGGTTGTTAGCCTATGGCTTACCTTTACCAATCACTAAGTCTAAATTGTCACCTATATTTGTATTATTCATTTAATATATTAGTAATATATCCTCAAGTGATGACTAATGAGTTAGTTAAGATTGCCTAGCCTAGTCATCATGCATGATTTTAGGATCTAGAGAAAATCTCTCTATGAGGTGGCATCACATATTGTACTATAAATATGTAACATTGGAGTGAATACATTAAGAGTTGGCTAGTGAGACTTTTCCGCCATGTTGTTGTTCTTGTCTATATTTTATCAATTGCTATCAGATCTCTTATGGTCTTAAGGGCCTGGTTGTCTTGAGATTCATGGTAATTTTCCATGAAAAATCTTGTTGTTAAAATGTGGAGATGAGCATGAAAAACCAAGCAAAAGAGAAAGAAAAGAAGACAAGTGAGTGTCCACAAGCTACCTCATTGAGTCTAGTAAGATTTGCAATTTCTTTACTTTTTTAATTTATTTTTCAGATCTGTTTTTTGAAGTTTGGGTATGGTCATTTTTACACACCACAGTTAAACACTTCCGGTTCTTTGCAATCCCCTATGTATATCGTTTTTTCAAGCTAATCCATCATTTTTGAAATCATAATTTAATAGATCCATGCCATCATCATAGTCATTCCATGTATCTAGATTTGGCTCATTTAAGTTTTCAACCTGCTCATATGAGAAATATTTATTGCAGACTTGAAGGATGTGCCTTTCCCATTGCCTTCAGATCCTTTTTCCTTCCGATCCATATCCAAAACACTGACAATCCACTTGATAGTTTCAATGTTTGTTTTCTTTTTGTGGCAAATTCGTAGGGTTCTTACTACAAATTTGTGACCTCTTTGGTATAGCCAATTTACCGTCAAAACACAGATCGCTCTATATGTATTTTATTCTAGTGGCCAATTGGGGTTTTGAATATGTAAACTAGCATTAGATGGGCAATTCGCCCTGTGTGTTTCCTGCATTCTACTTGCCATATGCAGAAATATGGTTCATCATCGAATGTAGACTGTTTATCGCCTTCGTTTCTGCCACAACACACTTCAAGTGAGATAAACTCCCCATAGTCTTTGAGATTTCGATTTGTCAGGCGAATTACATATCCGATTTATTGAGTGAATTGCAGATCTGATTTTTTGGAAGCCTATGGTTGTGCTAAATTTCACCGAGGGTTTACAAAATAATAAATATATCAGTGGATTTACTGGAGGTTGCAGGTCCACCTACTTCATTCTCTGCGCATTAGTGGCTAATACAGAGCACTTTTGACCTGATCTAAAGATTCATAAACCGAAACGTTAAAAAAAAAAACCTCTACTAGCTTGGATGCAAGGGAATCCAAGGGATTCAATCTGGGAATGGTCTTCGCATGTGTATTATTTACTTCTACAGACTGCAATTTCCCATTTGGAAAATTTCATGCCGATCTGGCATACTTGATGTTTGTTGTTGTCAAAACTTTCTGTCTGACAACCATCTTCAATTCCATCATCAATTCCCCCCTTTGTTAGCTGAAAGGAGAGACCACAAGTGGTTTCATGAACCATCTTCACTGGAATTTTTCATATGCATATAAATCACTTTATGTGAAAATTTTAAAAATATTATTTATGGCGGTTTAATTTGACATTTTTAATGTCTCGTTATTAGCCATAAAAGGCTTGACTAAAGGAAGAAAAGTCTTCTTCAAAAATGTATATTTCTATTTCCTTATTCAAAAGGAAATATCATTGTAATCTTCAAAATTAATAGGAAGATTTATTTTGTTGTGGTTGGTGTCCTAGATCCTTCACTGGTTGTTGATTAAAAACATCATCATTATTATCATCATAGAGAGGGTTGTTCTGAACAAAAACTAGTTCGGAACAATTCACTAGTTGTTGATTTTTGAGATCTATCAACTCATCATTCAAAAGTTGGGATAGAGATTGAAGAAGTATAACTTTAGCTTGCGTCACTTGCAAACAAGTTAGCACTGATTGAAGAGTTTCTTTGTTCAATGTCACTATGTTGTCTTCAGTGGTGTTTATTAGAGTGTTCAGTAACTCTAATAATTCTAGATTTTGAGCCATTTAAAAACACTAAATGAGGTCTCCTTGTGCAGGTAGATCCTGATTACAATTTGGCTCGATAGAAGAAGGTTTATTTGCAACTCTCTCACTTGAATTTGTTTCTCGCTCACTTGAACTTTTCTTTCTTTCTTCCAAGAAGTTGAGGATGTCGGTTACCACCGAAAATGCATCCCAAAGTATTACAATGATTCATTGAGTTAAACTACTCATCTTTGTCAATTACAACTCAAAATTACAATGATTCTTTGGTGTCGGGCTTAGCCGAGAATGCACTAGAAAATTACACTGCAATTCAAATTGATTTTGATTTCACACTTACAAAGAAAACTATTGCAAGTTTACAATGAATGTTTGATTTCAAAGTTAAATTGATCTTCAAATTGATGATGTTTTGACTCCAAGTCACGTCCAA
>JZKD02S2362109.1:76322-118475 GCA_000966675.3 Picea glauca | reverse complement strand
CCATGAAAAAACAATAATGAGTCATATTTACATCAAACACTATTGGGTCCATTACCCAAAACTTTGTGCTACGGGTCTTTCTCCAAGGGTTGACATCAATGACAACCAACCTTAAATAAAAAAATTATTGCAGGCCATTTTTTACGGTCTTCCTTATTCATGGGAGACCTTCTTATCCAGTGTAACTAGGAGATAGATTCAACCCACGTTTGAGAGGTTATGGCATGATTTCCACCAGGAGGACAGTCACACAACTACCAAGAGCGAGCTAATGAAAGAAGAGCACTCGACTTTAGCATCAAGATTCAAGGGAAAGAAGAAAGACACTTTCTAGAAAGGCCCTTAGAGGAAGCCAAACAATAAAGGTACATTCAAAGGAAATAATATTGATACATATAAGATTAAATGCTTTAGTTGTAATAAGTTGGGTCATTTTACTAAAGATTGTTGTTTTAGAAAGAAATATCCAAGGAAAGGGAAACATCATGCCTCAACTGTTGAGGATGATGAATCCAAAAGAAATAAAAAAAGTCCATCTAATGAGAAAAAGAATAGAAAATAATATTACTTGGTTTCTTCCTTATCCAATTCAGTTTTCATGAGGCTGAAAACTTGGTTAGTAGATAGTGGTGTATCAAAACACATGACATGGTACAAGGAGATTGTCTCAGATTTTGAGACAAAATATTTTGTAGAACATGTTGAGCTTGGGGATGAAAAATGTTACAATATAGAGGGAGTAGGATCTATCTCCTTCAGATTGGAATATGGGGCTAGACTTCATATTGATGAAGTGTTATATGTTCCAAGGCTCAAGAAAAATCTACTATCAGTTGAAACCCTTGAGGACAAGGGATATTGGGTGATCTTCAAGGATATGAAGGAACTACTATGTGATACATGTAGCCACTTAAGTACATCAAAACCCATTGGAACTCGCAGTGGAAGACTGTATGTCGTGTCTAGACAGTCATTTTAGGCATTGGCTCATGATGTGACTAGCTCCAGCGAGTTGTAGCACAAAATACTTGGATATCTTCATTACAAAGCTCTTCCATATCTACAGAACATGGTATGTGGCATGACCTCTATTTCTCTTAGAAAAAATGAAATTTGTAAGGGATGCATGCTAGGTAAAAACATACAGAAAGCATTTCCTAGCAGTGACAATAGAGCTCAAGGCATCTTAGATCTGGTTCATTCTGATGTATGTGGTCCCATGTCATCTCCCTCACTCAGTGGTTGTTTGTATTATGTCATTTTTATTGATGATTACTCAAGAAAATGTTGGATATATTTTTTTAAAGCTAAAAGTGACATGTTTGATAAATTCAAAGAGTATAAAGCCTTTATTGAAAAGCAGACACAGAAACACATCAGAATCCTTAGAACATACAATGGAGGAGAGTTTGAATCTCTCCAGTTTGAGGATTTCTACAAGTCACCATGAATCAAGAGACAGTTGAATGTGCCATATAACCCTCAACAAAATGGAGTTGTTGAGAGGAAAAACAGGACGATTTGTGAGGCAGTGAAAGCAATGATGTTTGACCAGGATCTGCCAAATTATTTATGGGAAGAAGCTACCTCCACTACCATGTATAATCAGAACAAGTGTCCACATGTTATCTTGAAGGACAAGACTCCTAAAGAGGTATTCACAGGGATCAAACCTGAAGTAGGGCATCTAAGGATATTTGGGTGTCCTGTATATATTCATGTCCCTAAGGAAAAGAGGACAAAGATGGAACCCTCAAACAAGAAAGGGTTTTTTTGGGGGTACAGTGAGAACTCCAAGGCTTAGAGGATTTATGTACCAGGTCAGAGGAAAATAGAGGTAAGCATAGATGTGGCTTTCCATGAGGAAGTCACATTTAAGAAATCCAGAGAGCTTTAATAGGAATCAGAATCAGTTCGGCCAGCTTCACCCTCTTCTGAAAATGAAGAGTCAGATGATCATAGGGAGTGACCTTGTGAAGGGCCAAGTAATGAGCCCCCAGAACCTGTTGAAGTGTTATAAATAACTCTTGAAGAACCTCTAGCCAAAAGGAAGCTAGGGTGGCTTAAAGAAATAGTGCAGGAAGTAGAAAGGATAGTTTCTCCCAAAGGAACTTTCAGGGAAAGGAAGAGGCCTCGTAGGTTTGGAGGCTATGTTGCATTGATGAGCAACATTACTGATGTTGAAACTTCTTCATTTGAAGAAGAAGATAAATTACAAGTACGGAAGGATGCCATGCTTGAGGAATACATGCATATTATAAAGAACAATGTAAGGGACATTGTGCTGAGGCCAAAAGAAAAATCAGTGGTTTCTTCCAAATGGATCTATAAGATCAAACATGTAACTGATGGAAGTGTGGAAAAGTTCAAAGAAATATTTGTAGCTAAAGGATTCACTCAGAAAGAAGGAATTGACTAGGAAGAGACTTTTGCCTCTGTAGCCAAGTATACCTCCATTCAAACTATTATTTCTTTAACTCTCGTTCTTGGTTGGAAGCTACATCAGATGGATATAAAAACACCATTCTTGAATCGAAAGATTGAACATGAGGTCTTTGTGGAACAACCAGATGGTTTTGTATTGCATAACAAAGACACTCATGTATGCAAGCTAAGGAAGGCATTGTATGGTCTTAAGAAGGCTCCCAGAGTTTTGTATGACATGATTGATGGCTTTCTTAAAATACTAGGATTTCAGAAAATTGATGTTGATGCAATTCTGTACTTCAAGGTAAGAGGTAACCATCCTGTTATACTAAACTTGTATGTTGATGATCTCTTTCTAATAGGATATGAAGGGCTAATATCCTGGTGTAAGAGGGAGCTAACCTCAGAATTCGTGATGAAAGACTTAGGATTGATTCATTACTTCCTAGGATTGGAAGTATGGCAAAGACAGGGTGAGATATTTATAGCACAAGTAAAATACACAATGGATGTACTAAATAGGTTTGGTATGATGGATTGCAAATCCATGTCTACTCCGATGATTACCAACTTGAGGAAGATGCATGATTTTGATATAGGTTCAGATTTGGTGGATCCCACCATGTATAGGCAACTGATTGGATCATTGATGTACATGATCCACACTAGGTGGGATATATGCTATGCAGTGATTGCAATGAGTCAGTTCATGACTAAACCAAGACAGAGACATTGGGTGGAAACAAAACACATCTTGAGATATCTCAGAGGGACCATTACTTGTGGTCTGAGATATACATCCAGTGGTGGTTTATTTATGCATGGGTATGCAAATGTTGATTGGGAATGAAGCCCAGTGGATCAAAAGAGTACTTCTAGATACTGCTTCAGTTTAGGATCTGCTATGATCTCTTCATCAAGCCAGAAGCATGGATCCATTGTATAGATTACAACAGAGGCTTATTAGATTGTAGTAAGTGATGCTAGCAAGGAAGCAGTATGGCTCAGAAAATTTGATGCAGGAGCATTGCTCCAAGCTAGCCGGCCAGCCATCACAATGCGCATTCAATGAAGAAGAAGAGGCCCAACCCTCTCATTTCAAATTTTGAATTTGAAATTTGTATTAAATGTTTGTAAGGCTGGTAGAGCCAAATCCGTGCCTTTGAGCAGGCTGTAGTTAAAGAAGGCCTTTAATGGTTGTAAGGCTAGGATCTAGATCCGATCCAGACTACACAACCATTCATTGTAAATTCAATGTAATTTAATAGGGTTGATGAGGATGGAGGGAAGAGCTCGAAGAGCCCACTCATGTAAAAGATCCTTTGTATGTAGGATGAGTTAGAAGTAGTTGAGTAAGTAGAGTCAAGAGATAGGAGAGATCTGTGAGAGTTAGAGAAGAGGAGAGAAAGAGCCGAGACTCTGTCAAAGTCTGAGCTCAAGAACACCTTGTAAAGGAGGCATTTCATATTAATATAAAGAGCATATTTCCTGCATGAATTTCTGTGTGTCTTTATGTGTTTATGAATGTCTTTGTGTTTTCTTTATATGTTGTATATGTGCATTTGTAGGGACAAATAGGTTCTACTATCTATGGGTTATTTGATTTTAGGTTTGGGGTTATTTGAGGCTTCATGCCAAGAGGGTGTGGCAGAACACTGTGGGTTCTGAAAGCCAATGCATAGATGCACTCCTGAATTCTGTGGAATTTGGGTAAGGACGTGCCAGGAGGGTGCACCAACCGAAGTCATTGGCTCAAGGAGAAACCTCAAGGTTGTTGAACACCTTGGAGGTGAGGCTGTGCAGAAGAGGACACAATAGAAGACAAAATCACTGAGGGGTTATGTAGAGCTCTGCCAGGAGGGCATCGAGCAGGTGCAAATAGTGCATAGGAGAACTCTAATGTGAGTTCAAAGGGAAACTAGAATCACTGAGGATTCTATGAGAGCTCTGCCAGGAGGGCATTGAGCAGGTGCCTGTGTGCACAAAGATAACTCCTTTGAGTTCTGGAATAGAGAAGCATCCAAGGAAGAAGACCTTCATAGGGTTACTGAACACCCTGCAGGCTTAGCAAGGAGTTTTTTGAGTAAGTGGTTTCTAAGAGGGCACCAAATATCCATCTGAGGGAGAGAAAAGGGTTAAGTCCCTTAGAGGTCTGAGCAACAGAAAAGCTCAGGATGGATAGCACCGTTGTGTGTGTAGGGACCCTGCAAGGAGTGCAGAGGTCGAAGAATCCTTTAAGGATTCAAAGAGGACAATGATCAGGAGGAGCAGTTCTTTCACGCACAGGCCCATAGCTGTAAGGAAGAGAAGAAAGGTTAGGGAGAACCATTTGGAGGACTTGAGTTTGAGGAAGCTCAGGAGGGATAGCATCCTTATAACGTGAACAGAAGTCGAGAATGTAGGCTTCATAGAAGGAAGCAAAGGCCGAGGCCTTTGGGACACTTGAAATCTTCCAGGTTGAAATCTTCCAGGTTTAGGAAGAAGGAGCATAATCTCAATGAGGTGCTACAATTGGCATCGGATAGAATAGAGGAAAATATCTGGACCGTTGAAGTTTCATGTCCAAGCAGTGCAGAAGAGTGCAATGGAAGATAGGAGATCTGGGCCATCAGATCTGGGTGCATGGACCGATAGCCATCGGATCCAGGAGAAGCTGCATGAGGTTTAACCCTCATATGTGTAGAAGGGAACAAAAGGCCTATTTCGGTATTTCAGATACCGAAAGTACGAGAGGACAAGGAATTGTTGCGCTAGGATTCACAAAGTTCCAAAACATGAATTCTTGAAAGCATAGCGAGTAATAGTGCTAGGTCACAAAGACAGGATCAGACTTCGGCATACTGGGGATCGGGATTTTGAAAGTCCCGAGGACAAGGAGTCGGAAACTTGAAATTGAAAGTCCCGAAGTCATGAAACACGATGTATTGTTGGAGTGGGGCTGCGGTCTCAAGATTTCAGGATTTCGGCATACCAGGGTTCGGGATTTGGGGAATCTCGAAGACAAGGAACTGGGGCATTTCGGCGTTGGAAACCCCGAAGTTCTAAAAGAGGCATGTGGTCACGGGGAAAAGTGGAATTTTTCCATTTCAGCATTTCGGGTTTTGGAGGATCAAAGAGCTAGAACTCTTGACATCTGGGTTCGTGAAATCGTGAAACCCGAAAATCCTTTTCGGCAAAGGGTCATGGTCATATCTGGGAGGCCGTGTGGAAGGTCATTATTGGTGGCCACATGGAGGTGAAATCTCATGCCCGATGCATGTTTGTGCAGGTGGGGTTTTCAAGGAAGGACCTATGGATCGAATTTTTTAAGGGTTTCTGAGTAAGAGCTCGAAGAGCTATTTCGGCCCAGCGGAGGAAAATCGATCCTGTAGCAGACTCTGGCCCGAGGGTCGGGGGTCTGCGTCATTTTGGTATTAGAGCTTGACTTTGTTTGTATATTGCAGGTAGAGGAAGTGAGAGGAGAAAGAGTACTCTGATACACATCAGTTTGGTATCAGAGGAAGGCAAAGTATTGAGACTCTATGGTGATTGCTCGTGTAGGTACGCAACAGTCAAGAAGACAGTCGGGAGGACTGAGGGGATGTTGGAAGCACTCAGGGTTACAAAGTGACAGCAACAGTTTTTCCAGGAGGGAAGACAAAAGGCAAGAAAATGGCTACTAAAGGCCATAGATGTGATAGAAAGAAGATCCATCAGTAGCCAAGCAAAGCTAAGATGGATAAAGAGCTCATCGAGATCAGAGCAAGGATGGAGGAACTTGCACTGCAGATGCAACATGATGCACAATCACATTGGGTGTATGAATGGCCCATGAGGAAGAAGGTAAAATGGCCGATTCATAAATTGTTGGCCAGAAGACAGCGAAGACTGTTGAAAGGGTGGTTGAGGCACGATGAAGACCTCAACGAACCAACGGAGAAAGTGGTTCATGTATGTGAGCCATAAGCTGGGAGAAATCTTAGTGTTGAGGATGAACTGAGATCACTAGAAGATCTCAGAGACTGCCAAGTTGGAAGAACAAAAATTTCCAATTGTCAGGAGGGAAATGAAATGAGATCGCTCCGGGATCTCATAGATTGTCAGGAGGATAGCAGGGAAATTTCATGTTGCCAAGAGGGAAATGAGGTGAGATCACTGTGGAGTCTCATAGACTGCCAAGAGGGAAGGACTAGAAATTCAAATTGCCAGGTGGGCAATAAGATGAGATCTGAGGATCTCATAGACTACCAGGGGGGCAATAGAAAACTCCCATACATCCAGGTGGGAAAGGGAGAGAAGATGAGCTCAAAGGTGAGTTCATATTAGTAAGAGGAGCTGATGGAGAAGAAGGGTCAGACACACTTTCTGATCATTGGAGGAATTCAAATATTCCTGCCAGGTAGCCCAGTCGAGGCGAGAGTTTGTGTTGCTGATGTAGCAGCAATAGAAAGACAACTAGAAGAGACTATCAAAGAAGAGGAAGAGTTGGAGCAGATATCAAAAGCTGCCCAAGCAGAAGAAGGAAATGAGCATTTCGAGGAATGGCTCAAAATTTTCAGCCATGAAGCTGAAACAAAGACGACTGCAGCATTGGAGCTTGTAGCAGAAAAAGAAGAAGAGGCAGACAACATTAGCTTTGCTTATCTGTGTGAGAAGATTGAAGCCCTGGAGAGAAGGGTGATAGTGCAGAGAATTCACATCCAACTAGTCAAGTTGGAAGCAGATGCAGAAGGAGCATACCGGCCCAAGGAGCAACTGGGAGAGGTTGGGCTTGAGCCAACACAAAGAGATATGACAACAACACTGTCACAGAAAAAAGCTGAGCAGTAGCTCAGTAATGAGATTGCAGAATTGGAATCTACCACAGAGTGGCAAGTTAAGGCCACGAGGGATGGAGAGGATGACATGGGAGATCATGATGATCTACCCATTTGCAGAGAAGAAATGCAGTCGAGGAGACTACATACACAGATCCAACCAAGGGAGAAGTTGGACGAGGAGATAGAGCAGGTCAGGAGGTTGATGTTGAAGTCATCACAAGAGACTACTAGCAGAGAAAGGTTGAGCAGAAGAGGGTCTGCCATAACAGCAGAACAACAGCAACAACAGAGAAGTGGAGCAGATGAACATCTCCAAAGAGATGTTTGGGATCTAGGTGGATTTCAACAATGATGATGGGAAGCTCATGAGCAGGAGTTCATGAATTTTTCACAGTAGAGGAGTATGATGCAGGAGCATCACTCCAAGACAACTGGCCAGCCAGCACAGTGTGCATTCAATGAAGAAGGAGAGGCACATCCCTCTCGTTTCAAATTTTGAATTTGAAAATTGTATTAAATGTTTGTAAGGCTGGTAGAGCCAAAGTCGTGCCTTTGAGTAGACTGTAGTTAAAGAAGGCCTTTAATGGTTGTAAGGATGGGATCTAGATCCGATCCAGACTAGACAACCATTCATTGTAAATTCAATGTAATTGAATAGGGTTGGTGAGGATGGAGGGAAGAGCTTGAAGAGCCCTCTCATGTAAAAGATCCTTTGTATGTAGGATGAGTTAGAGGTAGTTGAGTAAGTAGAGTCAAGAGATAGGAGAGCTCTACGAGAGTTAGAGAAGAGGAGAGAAGGAGCTGAGACTCTATCAAAGTCTGAGCTCAAGAACACCTTGTAAAGGAGGCATTTCATATTAATATAAAGATAAGATTTCCTACATGAGTTTCTGTGTGTCTTTATGTGTTTATGAATGTCTTTGTGTGTTCTTTATATGTTGTATATGTGCATTTGCAGGGACAGATAGGTTCTTCTATCTATCAGTTGTTTGATTTTAGGTTTGGGGTTCTTTGAGGATTCATTCCAAGAGGATGTGACAGAATGCTGCGGGTTCTGAAAGCTAGTGCATAGATGCACTCCTGAATTCTACAAAATTTGGGCAAGGACGTGTCGGGAGGGTGCACCAGCCAAAGTCATTGGCTCAAGGAGAAACCTCAAGGTTGTTGAACAACTTGGAGGTGAGGTTGTGTAGAAGAGGACACAATAGAAGAAAGAATCATTGAGGGGTTCTATAGATCTCTGCCAGGAGGGCATAGAGCAGGTTTAGATAGTGCACAGGAGAACTCTACTGTGAGTTCAAAGGGAAAACTAGAATCACTGAGGATTTTGTGAGAGCTCTGCCAGGAGGGCATTGAGCAGGTGCCTGTGTGCACAAAGAGAACTCCTTTGAGTTTTGGAATAGAGAAGCATCCAAGGAAGAAGACCTTCACAGGGTTACTGAACACCCTGTAGGCTCAGCTCAGCAAGGAGTTTCTTGAGTAAGTGGTTGCTAAGAGGGCACCGAATCTCCATCTGAGGGAGAGAAAAGGGTTAAGTCCCTTAGGGTTCTAAGTAACAGAAAATCTCAGGATGGATAGCACCTTCGTGTGTGCAGGGATCCTGCAAGGAGTGCAGAAGTCGAAGAATCCTTTAAGGATTCAAGGAGGACAAAGCTCAGAAGGAGCAGTGCTTTCACGCACAGGCCCATAGCTGTAAGGAGGAGCAGAAAGGTTAGGGAGAACCCTTTGGAGGACTTGAGTTTGAGGAAGCTCAGGAGGGATAGCATCCTTAGAACGTGAACAGAAGCTGAGAATGCAGGCTTCGTAGTAGAAAGCAAAGGCCGAGGCCTTTGGGACACTTGAAATCTTCCAGGTTCAGGAAGAAGGAGCGTAAGCTCAACGAGGAGCTACAACTGCCATTGGATCGAGCAGATGAAAAGATTTGGACCATTAAAGTTTCACGTCCAGGCAACACAGGAGAGCGCAATGAAAGAGAGGAGATCTGGGCCATCAGATCTGGGCACATGGACCGATAGCCATTGGATCCAGGAGAAGCTGCACGAGGTTTAACCCTCATATGTGTAGAAGGGAACGAAATGACTATTTCAGTATTTCAGATACCGAAAGTATCAGAGGATAAGGAATTGTTGCGTCAGGATTCACGAAGTTCCGAAACACGAATTCCCGAAAGCATAGCGAGGAATAGTGTTGGGTCACGAAGATAGGATCAGACTTCAGCATATCAGGGATCAGGATTTTAGAAGTCCCGAGGACAAGGAGTCGGCAAATTGACGTTGAAAGTATCAAAGTCACGAAACGCGACGTATTGTTGGAGTGGGTCTGCGGTCTCACAATTTCAGGATTTTGGCATACCGGGGTTCGGGATTTCGGGAATCCTGAAGACAAGGAACTGAGGCATTTCGGCATTGGAAACCCCAAAGTTTCAAAAGAGGCGTGTGGTCACGGGGAAAAGTGGAATTTCACCATTTCAGAATTTCGGGTTTCAGAGGATTGAAGAGATAAAACTCTTGACATCTGGGTTCACGAAATCGTGAAACCCGAAAATCCTTTTCGGCAAAGGGTCGAGGTCATATCTGGGAGGCCGTGTGGAAGGTCATTGTTGGTGGCCACGTGGAGGTGAAATCTCACACCTGATGCATGTTTGTGCAGGTGGGGTTTTTAAGGAAGGACCTGTGGATCGAATTTGTTAAGGGTTTTTGAGTAAGAGCTCGAAGAGATATTTTGGCCCAGCGAAGGAAAATCGATCCTGTAGCGGACTCTGGCGCGAGGGTCCGGGGTCTGCGTCAAAATTGGTTTTTGGGTTGTTTGGAGACAAGCTCGAGAACTGTGATAATCAAAGTTGCATAAAATTGACAGAGAACCTGGTATTTCACGATAGGTTAAAATATATTTACATGAGGTACCATTACATCCGAGACTTGGTCCAGAGAAAAACTCTAAAGTTACAGTACATAGCCACGAGCGAGCAGGTAGTTGATATCCTGACCAAGCCTCTGACCTCGCAACAGTTTGTGCTGTTGAGAGGAAATATTGGTGTGGCTGAGAATGACTCCCTCACTGAAATGGAGAATTAAATTTGGCAGCATCGACAGTAATTCTCCAATGAGAGGCCATATGGGCCACCCTGAGGCTATCCAGGGAGATTTGGAGAATCAACCAGTCTTGTGCGGTATTGAAAAAATCTAGAGGGAATGTACAACCTATGTGAGTCAAACCAAAAGTCAGGATGAACGAGATGCTATGTGAGTCTAATGAAAAAGTCAGGGGGAACGTACAACCTCTGTGAGCATAGACAATCTAGTGAAAAATTCAGAGGAACGTACAACCTTTGTGATCATAGACAGACTAGTGCAAAATTCAGGGGGAACATACAACATCTGTGAGCCTAGTCAAACCTTGTGAGCCATGAGCAAAAGTCAAAGAATCTAGCAAAAGTTAGGTTGAATATAAAATTTCTATGAGCTAGAAAAAAATGATATTCCTAGTATTGAAAATGATATAAATGTATTGATCTAGTGCATTGGCACGTGTAACATTATCCACCATGAAGAGAATTTTGAATTGCCTTGTAAACAGTCGAGTTGTAACTGAAGTCTTAAGTCTAGTTCTATTTTTGAACTAAAGTGTAATGCTGAGTTGCAGCTGAAGTATCAAGTCTAGTTCTATTTTCGAACTAAAGTGTAATGCTGAGTTGTAATTGAAGTCTTAATTCTAGTTCTATTTTTGAACTAAAGTGTAATGTTGAGTTGTAACTGAAGTCTCAAGTCTAGTTCTATTTTCGAACTAAAGTGTAATGATGAGTTTTAACTGAGGTCTCAAGTCTAGTTCTATTTTCGAACTGATGTATACCAGTCTCAAGTCTAGTTCTAAGTTTGAACTAAAGTATGAATATGATTTATGATTAAAGCATGCAAACAGGTTACTATTTCGAGTCTCTCCTCTTCTCCTCTTCAGCCTATATAAGAAGAGGTCAACCCCTCTCTTCAACATAGTTTTGATATGCAGGTTAAGGGAGAAGAAATAGAGGATCATATTAGTGATAAAGAGGCAGCATACCAAAGAAACATATCGATGTTGTATATCAACAATAGAAGCTTCATATCAAAGGCATATATCAACAACATATTAGTGTTGTATATACACAATAGAGGCAACATATCAGAGGTGTATTTCAACAAGGTCTCTTAGGTCTTTGTTAGGTCAGAGTCATCTTAAGAATCTATTTAAGAGTAGAACATTCATGGTGAATATTTGTAAGTGATCTTACATTATTAATGCAATAAAGGAATATCATTTGTTGGGGTTTTTCTCCCTGTACAGGGTTTCCCCATGGTATATGTGTTGTTGATGTGCATGCTTACTTATCTACATAGTTGTTTCTATTTGATTATGATTTGGTATCGTTGAAGTGTATTAAGCTGGAATCAAAGTGTTGAAAAAATAAAATAATTAATCCACATAAGAAATCAAGCTCATAATTTAACATGGTATCAGAGCTTAGGGTGAGTTAAATGTGTTGAAGTGCAACGATAGGTACACACAGATCCAAGCTATCTTGATTTATTTTCCAGTTTGAATTCCATGACATCCTCCATTTCAGTCAAAGCCGAGGATAGTCTTGAAGGAGCTACCAACTTCAATGTGTGGAAGCTCCGGATAGTAAATAACTTGGAGGAGCATGATCTTGAGCACTACATGACCACAATGGTGGAGGAACCCGTGAATAATAAAGGAAGAGCAACCTTTAGGAAGAGTCAAGAAAAGGCCAAGTGAATCATCTTTGACTCAGTCAAACACAATATAATGCCTGCAATGACTTCGTTAATGAATACCAAGGATTGTATGGATACCTTGGTGAATCTGTATGAGAAATAGGCTCCAAGTCAGAAGAGGAGACTTAAGCACAAGATTAAGTATTTGAATATGGAGAGATGTGAATCAATGGTATATTTCTATTCCAGGATAGCCCAGATCAGAGATCAACTTTTCTTCACAGGGGCGACAGTGGACGATGATGATTTAGTGCAAGCCATTTTTTACGGTCTTCCTTCTTCATGGGAGACCTTCTTATCCATTGTAAGTGGGAGAGATATTCAGCCCATGTTTGAGAGGTTATGGCATGATTTCCTCCAGGACAAGAGTCGAACAACTACTAGGAGCGAGCCAACGAAAGAAGAGCACTCCTCTTTAGCATCAAGATTCAAGGGAAAGAAGAAAGGAACTTTCGAGAAAGGCTCTCAGAGGAATTCAAACACCAAAGTTACATTCAAAGGAAAGAATATTGATACATCTAAGATTAAATGCTTTAGTTGTAATAATTTGGGTCATTTTGCTAAAGATTGTTGGTTTAGAATGAAATATCCAAGGAAATGGAAACATCATGCCTCAACTGTTGAGGATGATGAATCCAAAAGAAATAAAAAAAGTCCTTCTAATGAGAAAGAAAATAGAAAATAATGTTGATTGGTTTATGCCTTATCCAGTTCAGTTTTCATGAGTCTGAAAACTTGGTTAGTAGACAATGGTGCATCAAAGCACATGACAGGGTACAAGGAGATCCTCTTAGATTTCGAGACAAAATATTTTGCAAAGCATTTTGAGCTTGGGGATGACAAATGTTACAAGATACAGGGAGTAGGCTCTATCTCATTCAGATTGTAATCTAGGTCTAGACTTCATATTGATGAAGTATTATACATTCGAGGGCTCAAGAAAAATCTACTATCAGTTGCAACCCTTGAGGACAAGGGATATTGGGTGATTTTCAAGGATAGGAAGGCACTACTATGGGCTAAAGGTAGCTACTTAAGTACAACATAACCCATTGGAACTCGCAGTGGAGGACTGTACGTTGTGTCAGGAGAGTCAATTCAGGCATTGTCTCATGATGTGACTAGCTCCAGTAAGTTGTGGCACATAATACTTTTACATATTCATTACAAATCTCTTCCAGATCTACAAAAAATGGTATGTGGCATGCCCTCTATTTCTATTAGTAAAAATAAAATTTGTTAGGGATGCATGCTAGGTAAAAATATAAAGAAATCATTTCCTAGTACTGACAACATAGCTTAGGGCATCTTAGATCTGGTTTATTCTGATGTATTTGGTCCCATGTCATCTCCCTCATTTAGTGGTTGTTTGTATTATGTCATTTTTATTGATGATTACTCAAGAAAATGTTGGATATATTTAATTAAATCTAAAAGTGACACATTTGATTAATTCAAAGAGTATAAAGCCTTTATTGAAAAGCAGAGAGGGAAACACATCAAAATCCTTAGAACAAACAATGGAGGAGAATTTGAATCTCTCCAGTTTGAGGATTTCTGCAAGTTAGCAAGAATCAAGAGACAGTTGACCGTTCCATATAACCCTCAACAAAATGGAGTTTCTGAGAGAAAAAATAAGACAATTTGTGAGGTAGCGAAAGCAATGATGTTTGACAAAAATCTGCCAAATACTTTATGGGAAAAAGCTACCTCCATTGACGTGTACATTCAAAATAGGTGTCCACATGCTATCTTGAAGGAAAAGACTCTTGAAGAGGTCTTCTCAGGGACCAATCCTGAAGTAGGGCATCTAAGGATATTTGGTTGTCTTATGTATATCCATGTCCCTAAGGAAAAGAGGACAAAGATGGAACCCTCAGGCAAGAAAGGGGCTTTTGTGTAGTACAATGATAACTCCAAGGCTTATGGGATTTATGTACCAGGTTAGAGGCAAATAGAGGTAAATAGATATGTGACTTTCCATGAGGAAGTTGCATTTAATAAATCCAGAGAGCTTTAGCAGGAATCAAAAGCATTTAAGCCAGCTTCGGCCTCTTCTGAAAATGAAGAGTGAGATGATCAGAGGGAGGAAACTTGTGAAGGGCCAAGTAATGAGCTCCTAGAACCTGTTGAAGTTTTAGAAAGAACTCTTAAAGAACCTCCAGCCAAAAGGAATCCAAGGTGGCTTAAAGAAATAGTCCAGGAAGAAGAAAGGATAGTTTCTCCATTCAAACTATTATTGCTTTAGCTCCCTTTCTTGGTTGGAAGCTACATCAGATGGATGTAAAAACAACATTGTTGAATGGAAAGATTGAACATGAGGTCTTTGTGGAACAACCAGATGGTTTTGTACTGCATAACAAAGGCACTCATGTATGAAAGCTAAGGAATGCCTTGTATGGTCTTAAGCAGTCTCCCAAAGTTTGGTATGACAGGATTGATGGCTTTCTTAAAATCTTGAGATTTCAGAAAAGTGATGTTGATGCAAATCTGTACTTCAAGGTAAGAGGTAACCAACCTGTTATACTAATCCTATATGTTGATGATCTCTTTCTAACAAGATATGAAGGGATAAAAACCTAGTGTAAGAGGGATCTAACCTCAAAATTCGAGATGAAAGAATTAGGCTTGATGCATTACTTCCTAGGATTGGATGTATGGCAAAGACAGGTCCAGATATTTCTGGCATAAGGAAAATACACAATGGATGTACTAAAGAGGTTTGGTATGATGGATTGAAAATCCATGTCCACTACGATGATTACCAACCTGAGGAAGCTGCATGATTCTGATACAGGTTCAGATTTGGTAGATCCCACCATGTATAGGCAACTGATTGGATCATTGATGTACATGATCCACACTAGGCTAGATATATGCTATGCAATGATTGCAATGAGTCATTTCATGACTGAACCGAGACAGAGACATTGGGTGGCAACAAAGCACATATTGAGATATCTCAGAGGGACCATTACTTATGGTCTGAGATATACATCGAGTGGTGGTATATTTCTGCATGGGTATGCAGATGTTGACAGGGCAAGAAGCCTAGTGGATCAGAAGACTAATTCCAGATATTGCTTCATTTTATGATCCGCTATGATATCTTGGTCAAGCCGGAATCAGGGATCCATTGCACAGACTACAACAGAGGCTGAGTACATTGCAACAAGTGATGCTAGCAAGGAAGCAATATGGCTTAGAAAATTGATTTCTAGATTGTTTGGCGACAAGCTCAATATGATGGTGGTTCACTGTGATAATAAAAGTTACATAAAATTGACAGAAAACCTGGTATTTCACGATAGGTCAAAACATATAGACATGAGGTACCACTACATCTGAGACTTGGTCCAGAGAAAAACTATAAATTTACAATACATATCAACGAGTGAGCAGGTAGCTGATATCCTGACCAATCCTTTGACCTTGAAACAGTTTGTGAAGCTGAGAGGAAAGCTTGGTGTGGCTGAGAATGAATCCCTCACTAAGAGGGAGTGTTAAATTAGGAAGCATCGACAACCATTCTCCAATGAGAGGCCACATGGGCCACCCTGAGGCTATCCAGGGAGATTTGGAGAATCAACCAATCTTATGAGGTATTGACAAAAGCCAGGGGGAACATACAACCTATATGAGTCAAGCCAAAATTCAGGATGGACGAGATGCTATGTGAGTCTAACACAAAATTCAGGGGGAACGTACAACCTCTGTGAGCACAGACAGTCTAGTGAAAAATTCAGAGGAACTTACAACCTCTGTGAGCATAGATAGACTAGTGCAAAAGTCAAGGGGAACATACAACCTTTGTGAGCCTTGTCAAACCTTGTGAGCCATGAGAAAAAGTGAAGGAATCTAGCAAAAGTTAGGTTGAATATAAAATTCCTATGAGCCAGAAAAAAATGATATTCCTAATATTGAAAATAATATAAATGTATTGATCTAGTGCATTGGCACGTATAACATTATACACCATGAAGAGAATTTCAAATTTCCTTGTAAAGAGTCGAGTTGTAACTGAAATCTTAAGTCTAGTTCTATTTTTGAACTAAAGTGTAATGCTGAGTTGCAACTGAAGTATCAAGTCTAGTTCTATTTTCGAACTAAAGTGTAATGTTGAGTTGTAATTTAAGTCTTAATTCTAGTTTTATTTTTGAACTAAAGTGTAATGTTGAGTTGTAACTGAAGTCTCAAGTCTAGTTCTATTTTCGAACTAAAGTGTAATGATGAGTTGTAACTGAGGTCTCAAGTCTAGTTCTATTTTCGAACTGATGTATACCAGTCTCAAGTCTAGTTCTAAGTTTGAACTAAAGTATGGATCTGAGTTATGATTAAAGCATGCAAACAGGTTACTATTTTGAGTCTCTCCTCTTCTCCTCTTCAGCCTATATAAGTAGAGGTCGACCCCTCTCTTCAACATAGTTTTTATATGCATGTTAAGGGAGAAGAAATAGAGGAGCATATCAGTGATAAAGAGGCAACATACCAAAGCAACATATCGATGTTGTATATCAACAATAGAGGCTGCATATCAGAGGCATATATCAGCAGCATATCAATGTTGTATATCAACAATAGAGGCAACATATCAGAGGTGTATTTCAGCAAGGTCTCTTATGTCTTTGTCAGGTCAGAGTCATCTTGAGAATCTCTTTAAGAGTAGAACATTCATGGTTAATATTTGTAAGTGATCTTACATTATTAATGCAATAAAGGAATATCGTTTGCTGGGGTTTTTCTCCCTGTATAGGGTTTCCCCAAGGTATATGTGTTGTTAATGTCCATGCTTACTTATCTACATAGTTATTTCTATTCGGTTATGATTTGGTATTGTTGAAGTGTATTAAAATGGAATCAAAGTGTTGAAAAAATAAAAGAATTAATCCTTGTAAGAAATCAAGCTCATAATTTAACATGGTATCAGAGCTTAGGGTGTGTTAAATGTGTTGAAGTGCAACAATAGGTACACACAGATCCAAGCTATCTTGATTAATTTTCCAGTTTGAAGTCCATGGCATCCTCCATTTCAGTCAGGGCCGAGGATAGGATCGAAGGAGCTACCAACTTCAATGTGTGGAAGCTCCGGATAACAAATATCTTGGAGGAGCATGATCTTGAGAACTACGTGACCACAATGGTGGAGGAACCCATGAATAATGCAGAAAGATCAGCCTTCAGAAAGAGTCAAGCAAAGGCCAAGTGAATCATATTTGACTCAGTCAAACACAATATAATGTCTGCAATAACTTCATTAATGAATACCAAGGACTGTGTGGATACCTTGGTGAATCTGTATGTGAAATAGGCTCCAAGTCAGAAGAGGAGACTTAAGTGCAAGCTTAAGTATTTGAAGATGGAGCGAGGTGAATCAATGGCATCTTTCTGTTCCAGGATAACCCAGATTAGAGATCAAATTTTTTGCACAGGGGTGACAGTGGACGATGATGATTTAGTGCAAGCCATTATTTACGGTCTTCCTTCTTCATGGGAGACCTTCTTATCCAGTGTAAGTGGGAGAGATATTCAACCCATGTTTGATATGTTATGGCATGATTGCCTCCAGGAGGAGAGTCGATCAACTACCAGGAGCGAGCCAACGAAAGAAGAACACTCCGCTTTAGCATCAAGATTCAGGGGAAAGAAGAAAGGCACTTTCCAAAAAGGCTCTCAGAGGAAGCCAAACACCAAAGGTACAATCAAAGGAAAGAATATTGATACATCTAAGATTAAATTCTTTAGTTGTAATAATTTGGGTCATTTTGCTAAATATTGTTGGTTTAGAATGAAATATCCAAGGAAATGGAAACATCATGCCTCAACTGTTGAGGATGATGAATCCAAAAGAAATAAAAAAGTCCTTCTAATGAGAAAGAAAATAGAAAATAATGTTGGTTTCTGCCTTATCCAGTCCTGTTTTCATGCGGCCGAAAACTTGATTAGTAGATAGTGGTGCATCAAAGCACATGACAGGGTACAGGGAGATCTTCTTAGATTTAGAGACAAAATATTTTGCAAAGCATGTTGAGCTTGGGGATGAAAAATGTTACAAGATAGAGGGAGTAGGCTCTATCTCCTTCAGATTGGAATCTGGGGATAGACTTCATATTGATGAAGTATTATATGTTCCAGGGCTCAAGAAAAATCTACTATCAATTGCAACCCTTGAGGACAAGGGATATTGGGTGATCTTCAAGGATAGGAAGGCACTACTATGGTCTCAAGGTAGCCACTTAAGTACAACATAACCCATTGGAAATCGCAGTGGAGGACTATATGTCGTGTCAGGAGAGTCAATTCAGGCATTGGCTCTTGATGTGACTAGCTCTAGCAAGTTTTGGCACATAAGACTTGGACATATTCATTACAAAGCTCTTCCAGATATACAACAAATGGTATGTGGCATGCCCTCTATTTCTCTTAGTAAAAATACAATTTTTTAGGGATGCATGCTAGGTAAAAATATAAAGAAAGCATTTCCTAGTAGTTACAACAGAGCTTAGGGCGTCTTAGATCTGGTTCATTCTGATGTATGTGGTCCCATGTCATCTCCCTCATTTAGTGGTTGTTTGTATTATGTCATTTTTATTGATGATTACTCAAGAAAATGTTGGATATATTTACTTAAATCTAAAAGTGACACATTTGATTAATTCAAAGAGTATAAAACCTTTAATGAAAAGTAGACAAGGAAACACATCAAATTCCTTAGAACAGACAATGGAGGAGAGTTTAAATCTCTCCAGTTTGAGGATTTCTGCAAGTCAGCAGGAATCAAGAGACAATTGACCATGTCATATAACCCTCAACAAAATGGAGTTGCTGAGAGGAAAAATAAGACAATTTGTGAGGTAGCGAAAGCAATGATGTTTGACCAGGATCTGCCAAATACTTTATGGGCAGAAGCTACCTCCACTGCCATGTATATTCAGAATAGGTGTCCACATGCTATATTGAAGGAAAAGACTCTTGAATAGGTCTTCTTAGGGATCAAACCTGAAGTAGGGCATCTAAGGATATTTGGGTGTCCTATGTATATCCATGTCCCTAAGGAAAAGAGGACAAAGATAGAACCCTCGGGCAAGAAAGGGGCTTTTGTGCGGTACAATGAGAACTCCAAGGCTTACGAGATTTATGTACTAGGTCAAAGGAAAATAGAGGTAAACAAATATGTGAATTTCCATGAGGAAGCGACATTTAATAAATCCAGAGAGCTTCAGTAGGAATCATAAGCATTTAAGCCAACTTCAACCTCTTTTGAAAATGAAGAGTCAGATGATCAGAGGGAGGAAACTTGTGAAGGGTCAAGTAATGAGCCCCTAGAACCTGCTGAAGTTTTAGAAAGAACTCTTAAAGAACCTCCATCCAAAAGGAATCCAGTGTGGTTTAAAGAAATAGTGCAGGAATCAGAAAGGATAGTTGCTCCATTCAAATTGTTATTGCTTTAGCTCCTATTCTTGGTTGGAAGCTACATCAGATGGATGTAAAAACAACATTGTTGAATGGAAAGATTGAACAGGAGGTCTTTGTGGAACAACATATGGTTTTTTACTGCATAACAAAGGAACTCATGTATGCAAGCTAAGGAAGACCTTGTATGGTCTTAAGTAGGCTCCCAGAGTTTTGTATGACAGGATTGATGGATTTCTTAAAATCTTGAGATTTCAGAAAAGTGATGCTGATGCAAATCTGTACTTCATGGTAAGAGGTAACCAACCTGTTATACTAATCCTATATGTTGATGATCTCTTTCTAACAAGATATGAAGGGATAATAGCCTAGTGTAAGAGGGGTCTAATCTCAAAATTTGAGATGAAAGAATTAGGCTTGATGCATTACTTCCTAGGATTGGATGTATGGCAAAGACACGGCGAGATATTTCTGGCACAAGGAAAATACATAGTGGATGTACTAAAGAGGTTTGGTATGATGGATTGCAAATCCATGTCCACTATGATGATTACCAACCTGAGGAAGCTGCACGATTCTGATATAGGTTCAGATTTGGTAGATCCCACCATGTATAGGCAACTGATTGGATCATTGATGTACATGATCCACACTAGGCTAGATATATGCTATGCAATGATTGCAATGAGTCAGTTCATGAATGAACCAAGACAGAGACATTGGGTGGCAACAAATCACATCTTGAGATATCTCACAGGGACCATTACTTATGGTCTGAGATATACATCGAGTGGTGGTTTATTTGTACATGGGTATGCAGATGTTGACAGGGTAGGAAGCCCAGTGGATTGGAAGACTACTTCCAGATATTTCTTCAGTTTATGATCCACTATGATATATTGGTCAAGCCAGAAGTAGGGATCCATTGCACAGAGTACAATAGAGGCTTAGTACATTGCAACAAGTGATGCTAGAAAGGAAGCAATATGGCTCAGAAAATTGATTTCTGGGTTGTTTAGCGACAAGCTCGCGACGATGGTTGTTCACTGTGATAATAAAAGTTACATAAAATTGACAGAGAACCTGGTATTTCATGACAGGTAAAAACATATTGACATGAGGTACCACTACATCTGAGACTTGGTCCAGAGAAAAATTGTAAAGTTACAATACATATCCACGAGCGAGAAGGTAACTGATATCCTGACCAAGCCTTTGACCTCAAGATAGTTTGTGAAACTGAGAAGCAAGCTTGGTGTGGTTGAGAATGACTCCCTTGCTGAGAGGGAGTGTTAAATTAGGCAACATTGATAACCATTCTCCAATGAGAGGCCACATGGCCCACCCTGAGGATAGTCAGGGAGATTTGGAGAATCAACCAGTCTTGTGAGGTATTGACAAAATCTAGGGGGAACGTGCAACCTTTGTGAGTCAAACCAAAATTCAAGATGAACGAGATTCTATGTGAGTCTAATGTAAAATTCAAGGGGAACGTACAACCTCTATGAGCATAGACAATTTAGTGAAAAAGTTAGGGGGGAAAATACAACCTCTGTGAGCATAGATAAACTAGTGAAAAAGTTAGGGGGAACATACAACCTCTGTGAGCAACCTTGTGAGCTAGGAGAAAAAGTCAATGCATCTAGCAAAAGTTAGGTTGAATATAAAATTCCTATGAGCTAGAAACAAACGATATTCCTAATATTGCAAATGATACAAATGTATTGATCTATTGCGTTGGCACGTGTAACATTATCCACCATGAAGAGAATTTCGAATTACCTTGTAAACAGTCGAGTTGTAACTGAAGTCTTAAGTCTAGTTCTATTTTTGAACTAAAGTGTAATGATCAGTTGCAACTGAAGTATCAAGTCTAGTTCTATTTTCAAACTAAAGTGTAATGCTGAGTTGTAATTGAAGTCTTAAGTCTAGTTCTATTTTTGAACTAAAGTGTAATGTTGAGTTGCAACTGAAGTATCAAGTCTAGTTCTATTTTCGAACTAAAGTGTAATGATGAGTTGTAATTGAAGTCTTAAGTCTAGTTCTATTTTGAACTAAAGTGTAATGTTGAGTTGTAACTGAAGTCTCAAGTCTAGTTCTATTTTCGAACTAAAGTGTAATGATGAGTTGTAACTGAGGTCTCAAGTCTAGTTCTATTTTTGAACTAAAGTATACTAGTCTCAAGTCTAGTTCTAAGTTTGAACTAAAGTATGAAGATGAGTTATGATTAAAGCATGCAAACATGTTACTATTTCTAGTCTCTCCTCTTCTCCTCTTCAACCTATATAAGCAGAGGTCGACCCCTCTCTTCAACACAGTTTTGATATGCATGTTAAGGGAGAAGAAATAGAGGAGCATATCAGTGATAAAGAGGCAACATACCAAAGAAGCATATCAGTGTTGTATATTGTTGGCCCTGACCAAGTTTTGAGGAACACTTGGTCATATTTGACCATTTTTGGGACTTCGACAACTTGTCAAAGATGGAGCGCAACGCAAAGTGGAAATCATGGAAGCTAGACTTCTTTTTGGGTCCTTTTTTGGTTTTTGGGATAATGTAATGGGAAAGGGATGTCGGCACATCGACTTACCCACGCTTAGGCCCACTTTTGTATGTATAAATAGATATGAAGTAGATGTAAAGTAGGTGTGATTTCTTAGTGCAATTGGTAGTGCATCTATGTGATGTTGAATAAGTGCTCTATGCAAACTGTGTAAGACTTGCAAGGCTAAGTGCAAGTTACTGTGAGGTTGCTATAAGAAGATAAGTGTTGTAACCCAAGGAAGAAGGATCTAGAGAGTTGCGTAGATCTTCTATCCTATGTGAAGAGGGATTTGGATGGCTCTATGCTATAACCTGATTAACTGAAGCTAATAAAGAAGAATACTTTGTGGACGTAGTGTCCCCAAGATTGATCCCTTTGTAAATCTGGTTTATGAAATGAATTGTTAATATGTGTTATAGGCTGGTGAGCCAAGTTTATATAAGTCGGTGGGCTTATGTGACTGTTAGGCCAGAGAGCCTTAGGGTTGTAGGCCAAGGGACTGATTTTGTACTTGTATGTATGCAACACATTAATAAAATATAAACACCACCGCGTGCAGGCCGACACGATGAATGAATGATGGGGGACTAAGCATCCATAGAGAGGGCAAGGGATTAGGGGTTGGAAGGTGGGAAAAGGGGCTAAGTGTTTAGCCTAGGGGGCTTAAACCTTGGGAATAATAATTTAAGATTATTCCAAAAGACATGTGAATAATATGTCTTATCCTAAGTTCTTTTGGAAAGACAAGCAACTTCCAAATGGAAGGAACGCATGTTGAAGGAACGCATGCAGTTGCATGGGTAACAAATGTCAATCCTGGCCCATGCAAATAAAGAGCTGAGATGATCCGTGATGGGGGCGCTCCTCCATTCGATCCAATATTCTAAACAGTATGACCGGTCTGAGATCTGCAAGAATACCCCGTACGCCCTCTGAATAGAAAATGTTTGTGTGTTGATTTGGAATAAATGGTGTTAATTTCTGAAAAGTCGAAGCATCATCTGTCTGAGCATCAAGCCTATGTGTGGAGTCTTGTCCGAAGTCATATCCATGAGACCATCTGCCATTGTTTAACCTGTTGGAAAGCCTGTGTCTATTTTCCCTGTTGGTTGTTGTGGCCACGTAGTGATGGACTGCGTGAGGCGTGTTGGCCTGTGAGCGATTCTCTCCAGGTGAGAGAGTGCGTAGAGGAAGGAGAGAACTCCTGGAAGGAACCCTGTAGTTGCCACGGAGCTCGTAGACTTCCGGTCCAGCCTATTTCTAAAACCCAAGGCAAGGGAGGTTAGCAGTCGGAGGAATGTCTAGGTGACAGAGAAGGTGTATACTCCTGGGGTGGAGCAGGCATGTGGGGAAGGAGAGTCTGTGGGCAGTGAGAATGAGTGGTTCCTGGGAGAGAATTCCTTCCTTATGACTGGGTGTTTTCCCTGTAAAATCATCCTAGCCTAGGATTCCTTGCCTTGGGATGGAGCTTAGTCCCAGCTCGGGGGTGACCCACTGCTGAGCTGATGAGCAGAGTGGTCTAAGGCTGGGAGGTTCGTGGAAGGCCTGCACCTGGTTGGTGGAACTACTACTGTTTCCAAGATAAGTACCAGATGATGTTTTAATTTATGTTTATGCATGTTTGTGTATTTATAATTATCATGTATTCTGTTGTGCGTATGAATTAATGTTAATGCCATGTTTAAAATTATGATAGCATTAATTTTTAGACTTACTATGAGCTCTAAATGTGTTTCATTGCTTAAATGCATGTTTTTTTATAATATGAGAGTGAGTGTTATATTTCTACAAAGTATGGTAACAAAAAGGGTTTTACAATTTGGTATCAGAGCGATTAAGCCTTGGCACCGAAAAGTGGTGTTACAATTTGGTATCAGAGCCCACGATTTTGACACTGAGCCTAGATGGGCCAGTTGAGTGGCCTTTGGACCAAGGGTGTGAGGAGAAATTGTGTCTAGAGGACCAATTTCGGACCCTGGAATGATCCAGAGTGTCAAGGAGTTACTTGACCGTGCCTACAATCTCAGGAGGTATAGCGGTGTTGTGAAATCGCAACCAGTGTGGTCTATGGCCACAGGGAGAGAGGACTCCACACCAGAAGTGTAGGAGCCTTAGGATCTGTTCGGGAGGGAAGGAGAACCCTCATGACCATCGGATCTGGAAAGTGTGTGCAGGGTTTAAAAACCCTTTGGAGTTGCACAAGAGAGTGGGAATCACGATACGCGAACTCCCGAAAACCTGAGAAGATCTACGTCGTAGATTTGGGAGGAAGACTCGACCGTTAGATTTGGCGGAGTCATGAAAAACTTTTGGATTTAGTAAATTCGGGAGACGGGAAGTGAGGGAGGAGAACACCTCCGAAACCTGAAACCCAAAATCCCGAAATGATCTACACTGTAGATTGTAGGAAGGAGTTGATCGTCGGATCAAGTTGACGAGTAAACCGTAATTTCAGGATTTTGGCAAACGAAAGTTTGAGATGTGGGATGCACGAAAGCTCGATGCCCGAAACCCCAAAATGCCAAAAAGATCTGTGTCGTAGATATGAGGAAGGAGTCTAACCATTGGATTTTGCTTGGAATGGATGTGGGTGCATGAATGTGTACCACATGCCAATGAGTCGAGAAGACAGGCGAGAGTGGTGAGACCCGATGACGTCAACGAAGGTGACGTGGACCCTCCTGAACGTACCACACGCCACAATGGTGAAGGGAGACAACTGTGCTATGGGCCCGGAGAATAAATTAATTCATGATTTCAGAATTCTCAAAGGAGGAGCACGAAGGCTCAACACTTCAACTTGCGAAGTCGCAAGTTGGGGAAGAAGTGCTATCACTTAGCCCTAGCCTATGGTCATGTGTAGCAGGTGCTAGTGAGGAGGGAGCCATACCCGTATTGCATCTTGGGTATCAGCATTTGGAGGAAATGAGTCGAGGGTCTTCGACTCATGAACTCGCGAGATCGCGAGTTGCGAAAGGTGTCTTTCTTTACGAAGGTTTAACTATTGGATCTTCGTGGACCGAGATTCCAAAGTTTCGAAGTCCTAAAATTTGCAGAGCCGAACATAGCTCAGAAAACTTTGTGAAGTCAAAATGTTTTTCTTGTTCGCGTTGGCTTATGAATGTTGTAAGTTTTCTTGAAGGTTTAAGGGCCTGAAAAACTTCGAATTGATTGCACATTGTGTGTGTAGAGTTCAACGAGTGTCAGGACAACCAAGAATAGACGCCGATTAAGGAAATGGAAGAGGTGCAGAGTGCCTCCATTTCAGAGGATGAAAGAGAAGGAAAGGATGTCAACTTGGGAGTCGAAGGAACAAACTCTAATGGGCACAGAAAATAGATAGATAAAGAAGGACGTATGATGAAACTCATTGAAAAATTGCAGAAAGATGCCCAGGCTCGCTGAGCTGATAGCTGAAAACTCATGAAAATCAGGGATTGACAAGGTGAATTCAACTTAAAAATGTTGAAGACCCTGGAAAGAATAGAAAAGAAATTGGAAAAAGAGAGTGACACAAGTAGATCAAGAAGTGTCAGAACCCATGAGAGGAGAAGAATATTGAGGAGTGGTAGCAAACATTACCATCTCTCCCTGAAGCATTATGGCAAGGAAACACACAATAGTTCAAGCATGTCCCCTACTAGAAAACACCAAACATATGGAAGGGATGAATTGAAAGGAGAGATGAACAAGATTAAGCCTCCAACATTTGATGGAGAACATAAGAAGGAGGAAGATGTCGAGACATGGTTGCTTGGCATGAAGAAATATTTCCAACTGCAGAACTACTCTGCTCATGCAGAAGGAAGAATTGTGATGTACCAGCTAAAAGGAAAAGAATCCATGTGGTGGGATCAGTTTGTACAAGTACAACACATCAAAGAGAAAGATATCACTTGGAAGGAGTTTAAGAGGTATTTCGAGAAGAAATACCTGACCAAAAGATATTATGACAGAAAGATGAAGGAGTTCTTCGAACTCAAGCTAGGCAGCATGACCATTGATGAGTATGAACGAAGTTTCTGGGAACTGCTAAAGAATGTTCCATTCATCAAATATGAGAATGTCAAGATTCATGGGTATCTAAGTGGACTGCCACCTTCCATCGGTGATAAGATTCAGTATGATGATCCTAAGAGAAAATGGAATAAACAATAAGAAGGAAAAAATGCTTGTATGAAAAACAAAGAGAAAATCCTACCTTTCGGAAGGCTTGGGATGATCAGAAGAAGTTCAGGAAAGAGCAGAGGCAGAAGGGAAACAAGCCTCCCTTTTTTAGAAATAGTCTTCAGGGACAACCATCCTTTAGAGAGCTCAGGAAGGCTGAAGTGAGTGAGCAAATGCCCAAACCGTCACCTATGGAGTGTTGGGGCTATAAAGGGAACCATAGGTACAGAGACTACCCCCACAGAAAAGATAAAGCGAGAACCATCCACAATGTTCATCAAGTTGAGACACTGGAGGATATTGGCAGTAGAATGCCAAGGATCTATGCAGCCCTAGACAACAAGCAAGAAAAATTTCAATTGCACATGATTGAAGTGGAAGGTATGATTAACAACCGACCACTAATTATTTTAATTGATTCAGGGGCTAGCCATAGTTATGTAGATCCTAGGGTGGTGGAAAGTTTGCGTTTATCAATAAGCAAACATGAAAAGTCTTGGTTAGTGTAGTTGGCTATAGGGACCAAGAGGAAGGTCACTGAATTGGTTAAGTCATGTTCAGTGGACATGAAAGGATTGAGCACTAAGGCTGAATTGAATATTCTGCCTTTAGGCTCTTATGACTGCTTAATTGGGATGGATTGGTTGGACCAACACCATGCCCTCCTAGACTATCGTAACAAGAGGTTTACATGCTGGGACGAAGAGGGAAATCAAAAAATAGTCCAAGGAATTCCCAGAGTTGTGGCTGTCAGAGAAATCTTAGCCATGCAGCTGAAGAAGTGCTACAGGAAGGGCTGTCAATTATTTGCAGCTCTTGTGGAAGAAGCATCCAGAGATGCAGTCTCAAATATTGGAGACCATGAGGTACTCACAGAGTTTAAAGAAGTATTTTAGGAGGTACCTGGACTACCTCCGAAGAGGGACATTGACTTTTCTATAAATTTGATGCCTGGAGCAGCTCCAGTTTTGAGGGCTCCTTATAGAATGAGTACGCCAGAGCTGAAAGAGTTGCAATTGCAGCTTGAAGAGATTTTTAAGAAGGGGTACATTCACCCAAGCGTGTCACCTTGGGGTGCCCCGGTCCTATTCGTGAAGAAGAAAGATGGGATGTGGAGGCTGTGCATCGATTTTCGGCAGTTGAATAAGGTAACTGTCAAGAACAAGTATCCTCTGCCAAGGATTGATGATATTTTCGATTAGTTGAAGGGTGCAAGAATATTTTCGAAAATAGATATCAGATCAGGATATCACCAGGTAAGAATAAATTAAGAGGACATCAACAAGACGACCTTCAGAACAAGGTATGGTCATTATGAATTCATAGTGGTGTCGTTTGGACTTACAAACACACCTGTTGTTTTCATGTTCTTAATGAATGGTGTATTCAGGGACTATTTAGACAAGTTTGTCATAGTCTTCCTCGATGACATCTTGGTGTATTCCAAGTCAGAGGAATAGCATGAACAACACTTGAGAATGGTTCTGCAAGTGTTCAGAGAACACCAGTTGTATGCCAACCTGATAAAATGCTCATTTTATCAAAGGCAGATCCATTACTCGGGACATATTATTTCAGAAGAAGGGATCGTTGTGGATCCAGAAAAGGTTGAGGCCATCCGAGAATGTTCAGCGCCAATGAATGTGGTGGAAGTTAGATCTTTTATGGGTCTAGTAGGCTATTACAGAAGGTTTATAGTAGGGTTCTCAAAGTTAGCTCACCCTATTACTTCCTTGCAAAGGAAGGAGAAGAAGTTTCGGTGGACTAAAGAGTGTGAGAACAGTTTCTAGCGATTGAAGCAGTTGTTAACCAGTGCTCCAATCTTGAGGATTGCAGATCCAAATATGGATTTCATGGTGTGCAAAGATGTGTGTAAGGAGGGTTTGGGAGGAGTTCTCAGCCAAGAGGGATTTGTAATCTGTTATGAGTCCAGGAAGATGAAAGAGAATGAAAGGAATTATGCCACTAACGATTTGGAGTTGGCAGCAATTTTCCACGCTCTGAGGAAATGGAGACATTACCTCATGGGAAGGAGATTTGAATTGAAAACAGACCACAATGGTCTAAAGTGTTTATTTGATCAGCCGACTTTAAACACCAGGAAAACCAGATGGCTGGAGTTTCTGTGCGAATATGACTTTGATATCAAGCATATCAAGGGTAAGGAAAATAAGGTGGTTGATGCACTCAACAGAAAAGTGCATGGCTTACATGCTACAACCATTAGCATGTACAGGACTGATATCAGGGATAGAGTTCTGGAAGCTGCAAATGTTGGTTTGTAGTTTAGAGATTTGGTCGCAAAGCTACAGCAGTGTGAGAGACCAAAGACCAAGGAAAGTTACACCTTGGAAGCTAATGGATTACTTCTGTATAAAAACAGAGTGTACATACCCAATGTCCAAGAATTGAAGCTGGCAATTCTAAAAGAAATGCATTACGTGACGTATGTCAGACATCCTGGTTATCAGAAGACTGTAGCAGCAGTTAAAAGCCATTATTTTTGGTCGAGTATGAAGAAATAAATCGCTGAATACATCGCCATATGTATGGAGTGCCAGAAAGTTAAGGCTAAGCATAGGCACCCAACAGGGTTGTTGCAGCCTTTACCCATTCCTGAGTGGAAATGGTAAGTGGTGACAATGGATTTTATCACAGGATTTCCCAGAACAAGCAAGCAGCATGATTCAATCATGGTGGTGGTGGACAAGATTACAAAAGCTGCCCATTTTATTCCACTGAAAACCACTCACAAGGCAACAAATGTTGCTGATATCTTATTAAAAGAAGTGGCACACTTACACGAAATTCCTAAGACGATTGTGTCGGATAGGGACCTGAAATTCACCTCAAATTTCTGGAAAGGACTGTTCAAATGATTCAGAATGAATCTGAACATTAGTACAGTGTATCATCCTGAGTCTGACGGACAGACAGAGAGGGTGAATAGAGTAATATAAGACATGTTGAGAATGTATGTGATGGATAAACCATCAAGATGTGAAGACTACCTATATTTGGTATAATTCTCCTACAATAATGGGTATCACGCATCATTGAATATGAGCCCATTTGAAGCACTTTATGGAAGAAAGTGTAATAGTCCAGTGAGTTGGGATAATCCAGCTGACAGAGTAGTAGTTGGGCCTGAGCTGCTCAAAGAGATGGAAGACCAAATGATAAGAATTAAACAGAATTTGAAAGCTGCCCAGGACAGGCAGAAGAGTTATGCTGATAAGAACATAACCCACAGAGAATACAAAGTGGGTGATCAAGTTTTCCTGAAAGTAAAAACTAACAGGAGTTCCCTGAATCTAGGAAGTTGTGCCAAGTTGGAAACAAGATTTTGTGGGCCATTTGAGATCCTGGAAAGGATTGGGCCAGTTGCATACATGCTTCATTACTTGAATCTATGACTGTACATAATGTGTTTCATGTTTCACTGCTTAAGAGATATATACCTGATGCTAATCATGTATCGATTGGAATGTGATTCAGGTGGAACCAGAAGGTGTCCTACAAGTGCATCATGTGCACATATTGGACAGGAAAAGCAAACAGCTCTGGAATCGATCCATAGAGCTTGTAAAGGTCCAGTGGACTTGGTGCGGTCCTGAGGATGCGACATGGGCGCATGAAGATGTTATGCAGGTAGAGTACCCGCATCTTTTTGAAAATTTTGAAAAGCTTGCAGAGACAGTGTAAGGTTGCATTGAGGACAATGCAGAAATAAGGGGAGGGGGATTGTAGTGTCCCCAAGACCGATCCCTTTGTAAATATGGTTTATGAAATGAATTGTAAATATGTGTTATAGGATGGTGAGCCAAGTTTTTATAAGTCGGTGGGCTTATGTGATTGTTAGGCCAGAGAGCCTAAGGGTTGTAGGCTAAGGGCCTGAATTTGTACTTGTATGTATGCAACACATTAATAAAATATAAACACTGCCACGTGCAGGCTGACACGATGAATGACTGATGGGGGACTAAGCATCCATAGAGAGGGCAAGGGATTAGGGGCTGGAAGGTGGTAAATGGGATAAGTGTTAAGCCTAGGGGCCTTAAACCTTGGGAATAATAATTTAATATTATTCCAAAAGACATGTGAATAGTATGTCTTATCCTAAGTTCTTTTGGAAAGACAAGCAAATTCCAAATGGAAGGAACGCATGCTGAAGGAATGCATGCAGTTGCATGGGTGACAAATGTCAATCCTGGCCCATACAAATAAAGGGCTAAGATGAACGATGATGGGGGTCCTCCTCCATTCAATCTGATCTTCTGAAAAGTACGATCGGTCTGACCTCTGCAAGAATACCCCGTACGCCCTTTGAACAGGAAAAGTTTGTGTATTGATTCAGAATCACTAGTGTTAATTTCTGAAAAGCCAAAGCATCCTCTGTCTGAGCATCGAGCCTATGCGTGGAGTCTTGTCCGAAGCCATATCCATGAGACCATCAACCATTGTTGAACCTATTGGAAAGCCCATGTCTATTTTCCCTATTGGTTGTTGTGGCCACGCAGTGCTGGACTGCGTGGGGCGTGTTGGCCTGTGAGCGATTCTCTCTAGGTGAGAGAGTGCACAGAGGAAGGAGAGAACTCCTGGAAGGAATCTTGTAGTTGCCACAGAGCTCATAGACTTTCGGTCTGACCTGTTGCTGAAACCCAAGGCAAGGGAGGTTAGCAACCGGAGGACTGTCTAGGTGAAAGAGAAGTCGTATACTCCTGGGGTGGAGTAGGCATGTGGGGAAGGAGAGTCTGTGGGCAGTGAGAATGAGTGGTTCCTAGGAGAGAATTCATTCCTTATGACTGGGTGTTTTCCATATAACCTCAGCCTAGCCTAGGATTCCTTTCCTTGGGATGGAGCTTAGTCCTAGCTCGAGGATGACCCACTGCTGAGCTGATGAGCAGAGTGGTCTAAGGCTGGGAGGTTCGTGGAAGGCCTGTACTTCGTTGGTGGAACTACTATTGTTTCCAAGATAAGTACCAGATGATGTTTTAATTTATGTTTCTGCATGTCTGTGTATTTATAATTATCATGTAGTCTGTTGTGCATATGAATTAATGCTAATGCCATGTTTAAAATCATGATAGCAGTAATTTTTAGACTTACTCTGAGCTCTAAATGTGTTTCATTGCTTAAATGCATGTTGTTTTATAATCTGAGAGTGAGTGTTATATTTCCGCGAAGTATGGTAACAGAAAGGGTGTTACAATTTGGTATCAGAGTGATTAATCCTTGGCACTGAAAAGTGGTGTTACAGTGGGGGTGAACCACGGTAAATCTGTGTGTTGTGCTTTGTGCCTCGACCTGATGTGTTTGTCTCTTCCTTTGCTAAGTGCTTTGATGTGTTTAGATAGATCTATTTATGCTTTGTGCTTCTAATATATGAATGAATGTTAGATCTGGTATGTAATATTTTTAGTGCTTGATGTGCCAAATCTAATCTATCTTGTTGTGGCTAAGTGTTGAATTATCTTAGATCTAAGTACATACTGCGATGCTCTGTGCTATCCGTGAAGTATCATAAGGGTTGAATATTGATGACTAATCTATGCTAGGTGATTGCTAAGTGTTATAATCACAGATCTGTGTCCCAGATAAGGTTGCAGACACCTGAGTCTTGCAACCACCCCTACCCGTACCTCAGGTGAGACTTCATATTCTTCGCAGGTGTTGCCGAAAGGGTCGGTAGTTAGGGTTTTATTCGTTCCCTGTTGTAGCATTGAACCCTGGGTCTGCCCCTGTGCTAACAAATGGTTCCATTGTTAGGACCTGAAACTGTGATTTCTGGGAACTGAGAAGAAGAAGCTTTGTGCAAAGATTTGTCCTGGAATTGTGAAATCTCTATGCATGGATCTATGCCCTAGTGCGCAGCGATCCACTTGATCTGAAAAGATCTGTGTTGAAGAAGGAAGGATAGATCTGAAGGAAAGAAGTCAAATCTACAAGAAAAGAGGTTGACACTAAAGAAAATAAGTAAGATCTATAAGCTATGTGCTCTGATAAAGGTAAGAATAGTTAAAAGTTCTTAGATCTAGAATCTTTGTGCCCTGTAGAAGTAAAAGAGGTGAAAATTTTTGTTTCTAAAGTATGGATTTAGGTATGCTTGATAGATTTTGTCCTAGCTTGAAAACTAGGGCATTGGTAGATGAAAGAACGTTTGATATGAATAGATATGATAAGAATAATGAAATATATGTTATACCTATGCATAGAAAGAATTTTTGGACTAACCAATGGATGCAGGATCCTAGAAAGAAATTTTTGTAGGTTAGCCATTATGACCCTAGTGCGCAGTACAAGAAAAGTTCGGGATCATTGAAGAGAAAGAGAGGATTAACTCTTTGTTACAGTTGCATAAGACCATGACATATTGCTAAGGGATGCCCTGGGAGAAACCCTAGTTGCCTCTGTTGTAAGGCTATGGACCATGAAGTACTAGATTGCCCTAGAATGATTGCTAGACTTGAAAAGATGAATATGGAGCAAGCAAACTCTGAAGGAGATCAAGAGACTAAGATTATAGAAGAACCCCAGAAAGAATCAGAGATTATGTTACTAAAAATGAAAGAAACCCTGGATGGACATAAAGATGCTAGTTTGTTAGATATCTTCAAAGAAAAGGAGAAAATTGAAGTAAGAATAGGAGACTTTGACATTAACTGTACTTTGGATGAGGTAACATAGATGAAAATTGTGACAGAAAGTACTTGGGAAACCCTATGAAGGCCTGCTATGGTTCCTTCACTAGGAAAAATAGGGTTATTTAAAGGAAAAATGGTAACCCTATGTGGTAGGATTACCCAGATAGCTATGAGTACCCATGGAGCTTCGAGAGAGGAAGAATTCGAAGTTATTAAATTTATTGAGGACCATGCCCCATTTCCAACTTTGTTAGGCAAGATCTGGATTGAAAAAGACCAGATCCAGAGAAAAGAAGAAAAGGAAGCCCTAGAATAGAAGAAGCAAGAACTCATGGAATTTATGACTAGAAGGATCGCCTACTTGATGGAAGAACAAGAGAACAGATCTAAGCTATTAAACACTAGGGACTTGGATGTAGAAGCTATAAGAGCATTAGAGGAACCACATAATATTGAAATACCTAATCCATATGATGAAGGAGTATTACCCTTGGATATGAAGAAATAATCTTAGCATCATGAAGTGACTATGTCGAGAGAAGATAAGAATCAGAATGGAAAAAGGATGACCGAGATAAAGCTCACTGGGAAGAAGGCTAGGAAGCTAAGTAAGAAGAGAGCCAAGATCGAAAAGTTACAGAAGACTCTAGAGGAAACTTCACAGAAGGAAAAATCACAGGAATTGAGCTTCGCTGGGATATCAGAATAACAACATATGGAACTTCGTTGTGGCGAAGCAATATAGTTGTTGGACCGATATACCCGTTCGAATTCCACCCTGAACGGACAGAAAAGCATTAAAGAATCACCACCAGACCATTGGACCATGCCATAATAGATGGATCAACGTTCATGGAAGCTTCATACCCATTACAAGCAGACCGTTGATGAATTTCCTATTTAGCTCGCCGCACCATGCCCGAAGAACACTTTTTCCAACTGAAAAGTTGAAGCTCGCAGAACTAGTGATTGTCTACAGTAATCATTGCAAGCATATTGTTCATCCTCATGTAGCATTTTGAGATCATCGTGACCCCGATTATCTTTCTCGAGTGCATATGTCCGACGAGCTCACCACACTTGAGGAATCTGTCACAGAGGTCCTTCTTGATTTAATGACTGAGAGAGCCATGTTGGAAAAGAGAATGTCCACTGGAGTCCAAGCATCATCAACGAGAGGAGTGCAATCCTCCTCGTCAACTACTCGAGTAGGAACATCTCGAGCCGACACAGAGAGAAGAACTAAGAATAAGGATGACATAGCCAACGTGAAGTTAGTACCATCCATCCTACCAGCTTACATACACCCTCTGAGCGGTGAGATTAACAGGGACAATGTCCCTAGAGACTTTGAATACACCCTAGTGTTGTGGGTGGGAAATCCCTCCTACGGACTAACACTAAGGGTTTTATCATGCATGCAGAAATGACCTAAAGATTCTTACTTTTTACCATCATCCCATGCCTAAACCCCCATTACTCATACATAAATATAAGGCTCAAGAGATTAAGTTGACGTACCTTATTTTTCATGTTTGATGTTGATCCCTTTTCGCGCTTGGTCGTTCTTTGACTGCAACTCTCCTCCCAATGTTGACCTGCATTAACTAAAGACAAACAAAGAACTCCACATGCATTTGATCTATGAACTAACAGGTTAGATATTTAATCAATCATACAATCAATATTCCAATAATGACAATCTCATATGGAGGGATGGGAAAAACAATTCTTTTATTAACTTCACAATGATACCTTACAATGATAAAGTCGGCTACTGCTCCTCGATCCTAGTCCTGGGCTCTTCTTCCACTATCTTCCAACTACTTTTCTCTATACTTCTCTTTGCACAAGGGTGGCTAAAGGTTGGGACAAAGGGAATGCTTAATCGGGTATAGTTTCTTTACTATTATTCTCCTTCTTTCAAATGGGACCCCTACCCCTTCTTTTATAGGTTAGAATGAGCTAGGTATTTAGTTAACTTACCCAAAGTTGTTTGTTCCATCAAAAAATTTCCTTTTTTCATGCTTTTGTAGGTATACGCGGGTTGTCTTGGGTCAGCTAGCATGTACACGCGTGCAGTAATGGAGCAGGGCGCGCGAGCCTTTATAAAAAGGGTTTTTAAGAAGAGTTGTTCAATAGTGTTGTGGAAAAGAAGGAATCTGAGATGGCCTGATGCTAGGTAAGCATGTCTGGTGAAAATTAGGGTTATAACAGATGTTCCCTAATGTGTGAGGTCAGAAGAGCATCTGATGGCTGAAATACATTAACAATCTTCACCAAGATTCCAAACAAGTAAGGCCAAGGACTAGAAACCAAGAGGTGCCTTCTGCAAAATAATAATTGTCTCACCGAGGTGAGCATACCCATGCTCAGGATGAAATAAAATCATGGTTACCAATAAAATAGACTGTAGATCCATGGCATATAACTATATAAAGTGTAGCCGTGAGCAATACACAACAAAGCTACATCTCGAAATCAAAAAAATATACATGTAGAGTATCCATCTTCTAGAAGATGATAAGGCCTGATGGCTAGAGATGAGGTATTCAGAGCTCGAGCAACAACTTCAAAATATTCAAAACTCGGGTAGGAGTTTAATATGTGTGTATGACTTCACTACCTAGAGGTCTTCGATGGCTCATCGATCATGGACTAGATAATCTTGATGATCAGACTGAAGGCTTCATTGATTTTGAACAAAGACTTGACTTTGAGGATGTTCAGGCATGAGGGAAAGAGACAAACTGCAGAGGGGTCGAATCAGGCTTGGTAAAATTCCCTTGGATAATAGCACGACAAAAGATGAGACTTAGGAAGCATCGCATTAACATAAGTTTACGAGGTAGGAGGCAACGCAAACTCTCCATATGTTTGGAAGAATAACCAAACAGAGGAGGACACAGCTCAATGTAGCGGGAAAATATTCCTAAGGTCATATTAAATATCAGGGTTTGAAAAACAAACGAACATATGTGCTTTATCCAAGGGCGACTCATTGTGCTGCCAATAAAAATAAAATACTTTTCCCTTCCTCTTTTTGGGGTATATTTGATTTTTTTTTTGTCTTTTTCAATAATTTTGGAAAAAGAATAAAAGAATATTACGTTACAAAGGAGGAATGAGTGTTGCAAACATACAAGTTCGAGGCGCAAGGACAAGACTGATGTTCAAAGAAAGGACACTCAGGAAAAATCCCTCCTGGGACCAAAGGTGTCAAGACGCAGAGGCAAAGTGCTATAGCGCTTGTGTATAAGGCACACTTCAGATGGTTTAGTTGAGAGCAACATGGAGCTGACATTAAACCAAAGACGCAGGTATGCAAATGCGGTTAACAAAACACACAATGGTAACGTCCTTCCATGTAAGTTTAACAAGCCCAGAGAAGGTAAGCTCGACGGTTTTTCATATTTAGAGAATCTGAAAAATGTAAAAGGAGACTCCACTGGGGTACCTTTTTCAAAGGTAGTCTAGTCGGTTCGAAAAAGGGGTAAACTAGCATCGAAAAAACGTCTATTCAAAACCATTTTAACGAGTGTGACAAAGACAAGATCACTGGACCATTTTTTCATTTTTAAGGAGTATGAAAAAAGATTAACTATGGACTCCGTTAGGAATGTTCTTCTGTACCATTTTAATGAGTGTGAAAGAATAAGGTCACTCGACGATATTTTCAATTTTAGGGAGTCTGAAAAGAGCTTAACTATAGACTCCGTGGGGGTTCCTTTTTTGTAAATTTAGTCCCTCAGGCCTGAAAAAGGGGTAAAATTATACCTGAGGGTACTCTTCTAGAGAACTGAAGTTCCTAAGAGTATACCTTTGTTCATACAGTTGACTGTCTAGATCGAAAATGGGTAAACTACCGCCGGATATACGTGACTTCAAATTTCAGTTTAACGAGCATGAAAGGCCACAAGATCGCTCGGCAATATTTTCATGTTTAGAGGGTCTGAAAAGGGCTTAAAAGAAGACTCGTTATGTTTTGGGACTCCTGAGCCTACAGTCATTAGTGACAACATGGACACCATAATGCAACCAAGATCTACCTAGGGCATCCATGTTTCGGTAAGCTCTACCACCAAATCATGACACTTCTAAAGCAACAATGATGGTTCTGTGTCGCAACTTGATGGGATCGATCCTATGGAAAAGGGATAAAGACAATGAGATACAAAAGTAGGGGTGGAAACCTAACCTATATGCTCAAGTTGACCATCTGAGGTTTTTCCCACGGACTGTCAAAAGTGACCCAAAACTCCAAAAAATGTCTTGATACCCGATCGTAACCTTCCAAAGTAACTCCTGAATCACTCTAAATGGTTTTCAATTCAAAGAAAATGATAAGGGGAGCCAAAAAAGTGACAAAAAAGGGCCAAAAAGTCTATAAATAGAAGCTAGTAGCTCATTATCACCATTGCTGATTTGGAAATTGACTCTGGCACAAAAAAAACCCTTTGATAAAAGTGGTGATTCTGGGAGCTACAGTGGACAAAATGACCATCCATCTGGACCAAGTAAGTATAACCTACCTCCTTTTGCTTTTTAAATCTTTATTTATGCATTTAATTTGGTTTCTTGGGGGGGCGACGACCTTTAAAAGGTCGGCCCTAGGTCCACGTGGGTTGTCCTATGACAACCCACGTGTACACTCACTATGTCTGATGTCAGAGCATGTGTACACGTGACTGTCATCAAAACAATCCGTGTGGACCCTCCCATGAGTGTAAAAAGGTTTAAAAAGAAAAGCCTAACCCTCTGAAAAATTTCCCATGTGCAGGATGTATGTGCAATGGAGAGAACGAGAGCACGAAGATATTAGTGCACTAGTTGGGGAAGACCCTAATGTTGTGGTAGTGTTAATGCAATGCGACTTGCTCAAGTTTTTTCTGTGTCCTTTTATGAGAGCACAACCTAGGCTACTGAATGCCTTGGTTGAATACTGGCACCCTGACGTAGAAGATTTTATGTTAGAGGGGTAGTCACTGGTGCCTACTACAAAGGATATATACTTTTTGACTGGCCTCTCCAGGAGAGGGGAACCAATAAATTTATGGACATTTCCTTCGGGGCCTCATAATATATCATAATTGATAGGACTTTATTGTGAGACTGGTATAGACCAATCGAGCTCGCAGGTGCCAATAAGCAAGATCATTGATTTATCACTGCAGGCAATTATGTTGCTTGTTGGGCGGATGACTGGTTTTGTGGCTCTACATCAGGCATCCCGTGCACAGATGAACTGTGCAGTCCAGTGCTTAAATGCATAGATATTTGACTGGAGCACTACACTGTTGGATTGAATGAAGAGGCAGCTGACAGACTGTCGGTTGTGGATGCAAAGGAACTTCGGGTTCAGGATGATTCTATGCTCTTTCTTCTTTGAAAGAGTTCCTAGTTTCAGTCCTCGAGTGGTGGTACGAGGACATCAGGCCTCTCTTCCCACGGTTTGCAAATGGGAAGTGTTGCTTCCACGACAGGGTGGTGGAAGGACCAATGAGTCCTTTGATGATGACTTCTTTGCTTGGTTTTCATAGTAGATCCCAACCATAGAGGATTATCCTTATGCTGGGATTGATTTCTCAAGAGATCCCAAGATCCCTGTACCTCCAGGCGAGGAGCGAGGCGAGATGGGTAAGTTTGCATCATTTTTTTTTTGAAACATATATAATTTTTATGTTGTTTTTTTATATATGATTTTTTTTTATACCAGAGTATTTGACATATATGTGTCTATTGTGTGCAGATGTGGGACCCTCATGACCTGTGGATTATGCGAGGAACAAGCGTCTTCCTCGACTAGGGGTTGCACCTGCCACCGCAGGGGGACCAACAACAACAGGAGAGATTCCAGGCGGTTAGGCTAATAGGTTTTTGAGATGAGTTGAGAGAAATTTTACCTCACTCACTCTCACCATCCCTATGGCAGAGATTGAGGATCTGCCACCATCCATGTAGCCTCATGTAGTGGGGGCACCACGGACGTGGGTCTAACTGTTTCGGTGTTTGGAAAATGTTGTTGATTATTACAATAGGGCCCACAGGCCTTGACCTTAGTTAATATAAATGAAAGATACCTGATATAATAAATATGCAGAACATAAATAAAATGGTAGAAATGGCGGAATAATAGTAATATAACCAGCATAATCTCCACAATAACACAGAAATGACATAAGAACAACAACATAAATAACACTTTGATTCAGAAAGAAATGTTCATGGGCCTCTTCAAGGGGGAAACCTCCAGTCGAGCAGTGCTTTGTTACAATAATATCCAAGCTAGGGTTTTCATACCCTCGACCCTTAATTATACTAAATATGTCTATCAAGAGAAGCATCTAGAGGAAGATCCTTCTAGAAGAGGAAGCTTCTATTAGGTCTTCTTACATCCTCCTTATTCTATTTTATTGAAAGGCCTTATTAATATTGACCTTTATTACATTCGAATATATTGATCTACCTATGTGCGGGTTAGGACCCTAACATGTTCGCCCCCTTAAAAATAGCCTTGTCCTCAAGGCTTGAGGTGTGGAAACTGCTGCAGAATGGTAGTTGGTTCCCAAGTGGCATCTGCTAGAGTCGTATCTTTCCATTGGACTAGCACTTCCTTGATGGTTCTCTGACGCAGGCGACCCTCATGCTGGTCCAAAACTACTTCTGGTTGTAGCCAAATGGATCCTTCTTCAGCTAACTCTAGAAGGTTAGTTTGAATTTGGCACCTAGTTCCAATCACCTTCTTTAAGCATGAAACATGAAAAACAGGATGTAGCTTCCACCGACTGGGAAAAGCTAACTGATATGCGACTTGTCCCACATGCTTGAGAACTATATAAGGACCATAAAATTTGGGTGCTAGCTTCTGAAAATGCTCGGCCTTGAGGGAAGTTTGCTTATATGGTTGCAGTCGCAAAAACACCTGATCCCCATCTGCAAATTGACGTTCAGAGCGACCTTGATCTGCTTGTTGCTTCATGCGATTCTGTGCCATGACCAAGTTATCTTTAAGGGTACAAAGAATATCCTCTCGAACTATAAGTGTTTGGTCAACCGCTTGGACCTTCGAGGTACTCGGTAAGTATGAGATAACTAAAGGTGGATTATGTCCATATACAGCTTCAAAAGGAGTCATGCGAGTATTTGTATGGTAGGAAGTGTTGTACCACCATTTGGCTAGGCGTAACCATTGATCCCATTGATCTTGTTTTTTAGAGGCAAAACACCTCAGATATGTTTCCAAACACTTGTTGACAACTTCTGTTTGACCATCAGTCTAGGGATCATAAGCTATGCTGAGATGCAATTGGGTGCCCTGTAGCTTAAATAGTTCTTGCCAAAATTTGCTTGTGAAAGTTGGCTCACGATTAGAAACAATAGAGTGTGGCATGCCATGAAGCTTGAAGACCTGGTCCATGAAAATTTGAGCCACCGTGGATGTAGTAAATGGGTGTTGAAGAGCGCATAAATGAGCATACTTGGAAAGGCGATCCACCACCACCATTATGACTAATTTATTCCCTGATTTGGGTAAGCCGGTAATAAAGTCCATAGAGATATCCTTCCAAATAGCAGGTGGAATCGGAAGCAGTTGTAGTGTGCCCAGAGATTTGACCGTTTCTCCCTTGTTTCATTGATACACCTCACATTCACCGACAAAATTACGGATGTCCTGTTTCATACCCTCCCAGAAAAAAAGAACGTTTGACCCTGTCATATGTTTTGGTGAACCTTGAGTGCCCCGCTGTGGGTGTAGCATGAAGCTCAGAAAGTACCATGGATTTAAGCTTTGATTGTTTACTTAAATACAAACGACCTTTGTATTGAATCTCATCCTGGAGCCAAGAGTACCCTGGGGGAGCCAGAGCCTTGGTCTACAATTGCTGGATCAAATGCAAACTTTTGGGATCTTGAAGCCATTCCTGGCGCACAACTTGGAGCCAATCGGGTACAATGAAGGAAAGAGAAAAAAGGGATCCTTCTTCTTCATATTTTCATGACAGTGCATTCGCCACTACATTGTCTTTTCCCTTCTTGCAAATGATCTCATAATCATAACCAAAGAGCTTAGTCACCCATTTTTGTTTCTCCAGGGAGGAAATGCATTATTCCATAAAGTACTTGAGGCTTTGACGATCGGTCTTAATTTGGAAGCGTTTCCCCAAGAGATAAGGGCACCACAGATCAACGACATGCAGAATAGCCAACATTTCCTTTTCATAAATGGGTTTTCCCAGATTCCTTTTAGATAGTTTCTTGCTGGTGAAGGCCAAAGGTCGACCCTCTTGCATAAGGACAATGCCAATTCCTTTCCCTGAGGCATCACATTCCAACACAAAGGTCTTTGTGAAATCAGGAAGGGCCAAAACCGGAGTGGTGCACATGGTTGTCTTCAAGGTTTGAAAAGCTTGAGCAGCGGCGGGATTCCAAGTGAAAGAGTTCTTTTTGAAGAGAGTAGTGAGAGGTGTTGCAATCTTTCTGTAGTTCTTAACAAACTTGCAATAATACCCTGTTAAGCCTAGAAATCCACGCAATATTTTGAGAGCCTTTGGGTGTGGCTAGTCTTGCATAGCTTCAACCTTTTTCAGATCCACCCTGACGCCATCCTTTCCAACTAGATGACCCAAGTATTCTACTTCTGGGGCACCAAAAGCACATTTAGACTATTTCAGGAAAAGTTGTTGCTGAGAGAGTAGATGGAGAACTTGATCCACATGAGTAAGATGGTCTGTCCAGGTTTTGCTATAGATGAGGATATAATCAAAGAAAACTAAGACAAAATGACAGAGAAAGGGACAGAAGACATGATTCATGAGGATTTGGAAGGTGGAGGGGGCATTACACAAGCCAAAGGGCATGACCAAAAATTCATAGTGGCCCTCATGAGTGCGAAAGGTCATCTTGGGAATGCTTGCCTCTTTCATACGTACCTGATGATATCCCAAGTGAAGATCAATTTTAGTAAAGAATTGGGTGCCACTCAATTCATCCAGGAGGTCATCAATGACAGGAATGAGAAATTTGTCTTTAATGGTCAGTTTGTTGAGGGCACATAAGTTAGGACACATTCTCCAAGAACCTTCTTTCTTCAGGACCATGACTACAGGAGAAGAGTAAGGGCTCGTACTAGGACAGATAACCCCTGCATTAAGGAGTTCCTGAACCATTTTCTCAATTTCATTTTTTTTGTGAAAAGGGGTGGCGATATGGACAGATAATGGGAGGAAGGCTTCCGGGTACAAAGGGAATGGAATGATCATGAACACCGTGGGAAGGAGGGAGTCCTTAGGGAGTGGAAAATACCATTTGATGTTTAGAAAGAAGGGCTTGGAGGTCATGCGGTATCGGGGGTGTCTATGTTGCTTGTATGGCATGGAGTTGGGCAATG
>JZKD02S2362109.1:36635-69049 GCA_000966675.3 Picea glauca | reverse complement strand
AATGTAGGTTTGCTACCAGAAAAGATAAAAATGTCTAATCAATTTTTATAAGCGCTTTATTTTATGGATGTTGTTAGTCAAGAGGAAAATGGCGTGGACAATATGGTGTTTTGACCGACTCAAAAATTATGCAAAGATATGAAATTGCAATCTTTTCATTTCGATGAAAGCTATGCTACGAGAAGGAGAAAACCTCTATCATTCCCATATGCACGACGTCCCAAAATATATTAAACTCATCAATATCAATCATGCAATTTCGCTACTCCAAATGCAAGGATGCCCCCAATCTAATATAAAGCAAGAAATTAAATATTTTTGTTTCAAAAATTTCACTAAAAGCAATAATGAACTTTCTTAAAACAAAGAAACCCAAACTAAAATTTCTCTTTTAAAGCGAACTATTCATAAGAAATCTGATCTTTCCCTAAACAATTCTAAAGAAAACACACGCTTTGTAATTGAAAGACACTCAAAGAAAGAGACTAATCCTTCAAAAACAAACAAAGCAAAAGTGGCTAAAAGAAACTCAAAGGATTTCAATCAGACTGTAAACAGATCAATATAGGCTCCAAAAGTTCAATCCAGCTGATCAAAGCAAAACTGGGCATCAAAAAATAGGACATCCTAATTCCAAACACAAATTTCAAATGAGTTTGCAGCCTAGCTATAGGGTGCAGTGCGAACATTAGTGGAGTTCACAGGCTAGAGACAGGTAGGGTGAGAACATCTTTCACTGGATTACACAGTAGGGTGCGAACTCAGATGATTCTTGCAGGCTACTAAAGGGTACAGTGCGAGAATGTTTGTAAACACAAAATTTGGAAAAAGGACACAAATTTGAGTGAAATTTCAAATTCAGAGAGTCTTGATGGATCTCCCACAGACTCAGAGACCAGAAAACAAACAATCAAAGCAAGGGAAACTAGACTAACTAGGAAACAATCTGTTCCCCAGTGGAGTCACCAATTTTTTTATTGGATAAATCCGTAGGTGTGGACACTAACCGATCTCCCTAGATCCACCTGGATCTAGAACAAAACACACCAGAACATGACGCTTTCCTTAAGTTTTAGATATTGAATTTACTAGTAGGAAGGAACAAGTAACATACCTTAGTATCACTTCCTAGGGTCTTTGTTGCTCCTGCTTCTCTCTGGTGCTCTCGTGAAGTCAAGACCAGACAACACAAACCAACGAAAGTGAAGATATCACAATCTATTCAATATAAACCTATGTATGTGATCAAGGAATCATACAATAAAACACCACAAGATTTATAGGAAAGAATCATATTGTTGTATCATATTAAATGTGAAAGAGAGATTACGACCAATTCCTTGATGTCATAAGGTCCCTTCCAGCCATCCTTCATTCTCCACACACTTTCACTCCAAGAATTCTGAGAGCACAGATCTGATGATATTCACAATCTATCTTGACAAAGCAAATCTCAAAGCCACTCCAACCAAGCTGATAATTCCAAGCCACTCAAGAACAAGCTCATAAACCAACAAAGCTAACCAAGCTAAATTTCTCCATGAGAACTCCTCTCCTTTTATAAGTTGAAGAGGATAAGGTGAGGAGGTTAGGATGATCCCACTAAATCATGAAAGCGAGTAAGATCCAAACCATTCGGATGCCACCTCACCATAGAAGTTTCTCCTTCTAGAAGATTCTAGAAAACGCTCATTTTTCCCACGTGCAGGCATTCTCTCACCCTAGCTATAGAGCAACCTGCGAACACCTCGCACCCTAGCTATAGTGAAACCTACGAGAATGGGTCATTCTCACACTCTGCCTATATAGCAACCTGCGAACTTCCTTTTTTATAAGGTTTTTACATAGGAAAAAACAACTTCTTTTCTCAGGAGAAGTTCTTCTCCCTTCTCTCTTTAAGAACTCAGGCCACTGACCCCTCTGAAGGAAACAGATAGGTTTACATCATTAACGATCATAGGGATGACAAAAATAATGTGTAATAGTAGGGTGACGAATGTTCTTGCCGCAACCCAAGATTTGATGTTAATTCGGTCATCATCTGGTTCTGAAAGTGACTGCCATGGTCAGTGACAATCTCTCTTAGGACGTTGAACCTTGCTATTATCTGGTTAAATAAAAAGAGAGTTGCATTCTCTCCATCATCTTTAAACGTTGCCATAGCTTTGACCCACTTCGTGAAGTAGTCTACGATGACAATGATATAACGGTGCCCCCTTGTTTAAGGAGGGTTGCATGTAGTGTAATCAATCCCCCACTTGGTGAAGGGACCAACTGTGATGATAGGAAACATGGGAGAGGGATGTGCCCTCATCTTCCGAGAGAAGATCTGACACAGGTGGCACTTCTTGACCGATTCGATACAATCTTTGATTAGTGTCGGCCAGAAGTAACCTGCTCATAAAATCATTTGGGTTGTTGCCAACCCAGACAAATTACCGCCACATGCTCCGGTATGGAAATCGTTAAGCACGATAACTACTTCTTCGTGAGTGAGGCATCGATGAAGGATGCAGTCTACACCTCTTCGATACAATGTATCATTGAGTATGAGATAATTCTTAGCCTAATGGCATATACGACGACGCTCATCATGAGAAGCAGAGGTGGGGCACTTCAAAGTTTGGAGATAGACAAGTATATATCCGTACCAGGGATCCGAATATGCGATCAAAAACATATCTCCTCTGATAGGCAACTCTTCAGGCATAACATCACCTAACTTGATCGGAAGTTTCAAGATGAGTTCTGCGAAGACCAATGACTTTTTCGATTTCACTGAAACAAAATCTAAGTCGAATTACTGGAGGACGACTATCCATCGACTGATCTTTCCACCTATTACATTTCATGTCAACACATATTGAAACAAATTCATAATGGCAATGACATTGGTCTTGAGAAACATAACATAATGATGGAACCGTTGAACAACATGGACTGCTGCCAACACAAGTTTTTCGATATGAGAATAATTGAGTTCTAGTCTGACTAGGCCTCGACTCAGGTAATAGATCACATATTCTGAGAGAAAATCATATTCCTGAACTAAGACCATGCCGATGGTTGACTCTACTATAGCCAGGTATAATAAGAAATATTTGTTATAATTGGGTGGCCAAAGTAGAGGGGTAGTTGTGAGGGCATGTTTCAACGCTTCGAAGGAGTGTTGAGTGGAATCGTCCTAATGAAAAGGAACATCTTTCTTCAGTAAGCGCATAAATCCCTTTGTGATCTCGGAATAGTTGGCAATGGAACGCCTTAAAAAATTTGCCTTGCCCTGTAGACTCTGAAGTTGAAGGATTATGCGTGGGGGAGGAAACTGAACTATTGCCTCAACCTTGAGAGGATCGAACATGATCCCTGTTGTTGACACTATGAAACCTAAAAAGCATCATGATGTTACATAAAATATGCACTTGTTTGGATTCAAGCGAATCCGGAAGTAGCGACATCGCTCAAACATAAGTCGTAGGTGTATGGGATGATTCGTTCTCTTGTGAGATCGAGATGCTAAATCATCTAAATAGGCCTCGACTATATGCCTGAGATCATGGAAAGAAAAATACATGGACCGTTGAAAGGTCGCTCTAGCATTTTTTAGACCAAAGGGCATCTTATGATACACAAATATACCCCATGGACAAATGAATGTCATTTTGCGCTGGTCTTCGAGTTTTATTTGTATCTGATTATATCCCAAAAAACCATCCATTAAAGAAAAGGCCTTGCAACCTGCACATTCATCAATTATATGGTCAATGAATGGTGTGGGAAAATTATTTTTTGGACAAGCCTTGTTTAAATCACGGACGTCCGTACATATGTGAATCATGCCCTGTTTCTTGTTGACCTACACCAGATTTGACACCCATTGGGTCAGATGGATAGGGTAGATAAAACCAGCTTTGAGCAATTTCTCAACTTCAACCTTAATGGTTGTTTCTTTCTTGGGATTAACTGGATGAAGATTTTGCTGAACTGGCTTGGCATCAGGATAAGTTGTGATTTCATGTTCGACTATTCTTGGATCAATGCCTAGCATTTCCTTGAAAGACCAGGCAAAAACGTTGCGGAATTATTTAAAAATATCTGTGTAGACTTTAATCTCTCCGAGGGAATTGTCAGCTCCAACGAAAACATTCTCCATGACGCCAGGGGTTCTGGAGATATTAATTAGTATAGTTTCAGCGATAGTTTCCATATTACCCTCGACATAAACCTCATGTGTAGCTAAGGGATTAATAGGACAAGACCTATCTCCATTCATAGTTAAGGTGAATTATCTTTCTTCGACTCTTATTAACTCTGGGAGGAAGTATGATCGATGATGGAGATCATCCCAGGGTTTGACCGGACTAGTCATTGCTTCAATTATTGCTTCGTCGGAGGACAAGACTAAGTCTAACGCATCAGTATCAGCAAGAAAACCTTGAGCCCAAATAAGCTCTGGAATTGGATCTAACTCTTGTGTAGGAGTTGGATCGGTGTCGGTCGAAGCTTGTTGGACTAAAGAGTATGCTACTTCGAATGTGGACAAGGGAATGGACATGCCAGGGTGCCCTATCCCTTCCATCATGGCTGATGAGGAAGGAAGTATCCATAGATCGTTGAAGTAAGTCGTGTGAAATGACGAAACTTGGAAAATCTCAACCTTATGGTGGTCGGATATAAACTTGACATCGCCTTGAGGGGGCAGGTGATCGAAGGTACCCATCAAAGATGGGCACAAACCAACTCCTATGTTCACGATGCCTGGTTGGGGATTATCAATCGTCAAGACCATGGATGCCTCCAATGAAGGGTCGGGTCTGGAGAAGGACAATTGATCAAGGGTCACGATGTGGCCCTCGTGTGGAAACAACAAGACCAGGAAAACTGTTGCAACCACTTCTTTCATAGCATAAGTCCAACTCCTACCTAACAAGAGATTGTAATTGAGGGATGCATCGACTACTTCTACCTGGACGCACACGGTCTTCCCTCCTAGATGCATGGGAAAAGAGGGAATGATGCCATGTGGTTGGAACGAACGACCGTCGAAAGCAATGAGAAGAGTAGGTGACAGAGACAAAATGGGTTGGCCAATGACCTTCCAACATGCCAACAATATGACGCATGTCGAGGCGCCCTCATCAACCACCATGTGGAAAATGTTATGAGTAAAAGTTTTAATGGGGTAAGCCACTACTATATGAAACAAGACATGGTAAGGTAGACGAGGTTTTAAGTCGGTTGTATCCAGCATGATTGTACCCGGATTACAAGTCTCAGTAGATCCTAAAGTGGCTAACAAATATTTCCTCTGGGAAGGGAAGATTTGGAGGACCTCCAAAGAAGACATCGCACAAGGGGTTTGGGACAAATCCTCCACCACAGAATAGTTCTGGGTGGCCCTTGCATTTGGGTTGTGATAAGCTTTCTTGAATGCACCTTTTGGGATGCGTGTCATTGTTTCGCCCAAATTATTCTTGATCTGGAGAGGAAGATATGGGATTTTGGCTTCTTTTCCCTTCTTAGAAGTTCTTTGTTTACAGTAGTCATGTGCTCTAGTCGATATAAAATCATCACCCTTCATCATATACACATTCGCGGATGCAGGATTGTTCGAAGACGGAGAGGGTCCTTGACTGCCCCCTTCCACACTTGTAGAGGTTTGGGTTAGGTTTTTCCCATGTTGAAATGGATTGGTTAACATGGTAGGCTTTTTTTGTGTCACAAACGTTTGGGCCTCTGCAAGCCGAGGACATTGGTGGGTCGGGTGGTCTTCCACGCATAGGTTGCACAAATACCTCATCTTTCATTTCTCAGTGTTTCCCCCGCCAGCATTATTAGTGGGTTTCTTATCCCCCTTGCCCTTCTTTTGTTGTTTTTTCTTTCCATCAGGCTATTGGGTGGCCTTTGGATTTGTCAATTTCACTATGTGTACATCTAACGTTTGGGTAGGGGGAGCAGCCAAAAAAGTAGTTTGGCTGGACGTTGTGTGGTGTATAGACAATTGCTGCAATTTATTCGTTAGTTGTTCAGTGGGCTTTGTTTGTGTTGAACCAACAATACCATCGTCATGTGGTCCAGCTCTCTGTCTGGTTTTATCAAGTATTGAGTGTGGTGCATCTGGAAATATCTCGTATAATAAACCGAACTGAGAGTAGATTAGCTCAAGATGTTGATCTCTCATTATGGCATATTCTTCGGAAAACACTCCCGACATCGCGACGTCTTTGGATAACTATGGGACCAAAGACTTAAGGAACCACTCGAGCATGAATGATGGTGGGACTGGCACCTTAATTAAACTCTTCTGGCATCTCCATTCTCAGATGTGATCAGAGATATGGTCTTATTTTTTCTGTTCAAAATTGGCCAGCAATTTTGTGCTAGCGCCGTATCTCACAGGTAATTGGAAATGGTTTAGAAAATCCATTTCCAATTTGTCGAAGGAACAATATCTTAAGCGGTTGAGATCAATGTACCATTTCGCTACACTCCCAATGAGAGTACATTGAAACAATCGCAACTGTATGGAATCATCTTTCAACGAGTTAGATGAGCACCAAATATGGAAGGTGGTCACATGATCTCCTGGATCTTCATTAGGATTGGCTTCAAACTTTGGTATGTTTGAAGGAAACTTCGTCAGCATAGGGGGCCAACGCGGATCGTGACAGATAGGGTCATTCAACAACCTTGTCAAGTATGGAAAATGCAAGGTTTCCAGGAAAGGTAGTTTGGGTTGTTGGTGATAACCATGGAAAAAGGGACCCGGAGTTTGACTGGCACCAGGCTGCCAGGAAAAGTTCGGCTACTGGCCTGGGTTCTGGTAAAAACCATGGCCATGACCAACGTACGGATTCTGCATGTGAGAAGACATCATCGGCTGATTCCCAAAATAGGACGTAGATGGTTAGGCATGCATTACATTCAGAGGACTTTGGGAAGGGTTGCCCCATGTTGATCCCATGGGCATAGGCATAGTACCTTGTCTGGGGTTCCATTGGTTTTGAAACGAATTTCCCCAGATCAACATTCTTGATGAGGGAACTGATCCCTGCCAAGAATTCCAAGGTCCTGATGTGAAATAAGTTCTTGGGTTTTCCCCCTGTGTAGGAATAGTACCCTACATAGGAATAGGTTGTCTGTAACCGGGGTTTCCCTTAGTCAGGAAAGAAGTTGACGAGAAATCATTGTTATCAAACACATCGAACAAAGAAAACAGTGTCGAACCTACTGACATATTATGAGCAGGTGGTCCTTGACTCCTTGCTTCAAATAAACTATGGTGTGTGGGTGGCCCGGAGGATTGCTGGTGGGTGACATTGAGCGAAGGGGATGAAGGAGGTATATGACCTCCCCCGTAAGGGAAAGCATTAAAAGGAGCTGAAGTGCCCCCCATGTGTCCTTGTAGAAGAGCGTTAGAGCTCCCTGCCCCAATACCTAATGTCTGTAAAGTGGAGTAGGAAAGTACAGGACTTGTACCTGAGCTAGGCATCCCGTATGAGAACGAAGGGCCTGTCGCACTCAGTGTAAAAGGGGCAATGGCCACCACCATAGACGATATTGGACCACTGCTCGAGGTATAGGTGGTCGAGACCATAGTGGCTTGGACCGGTGATGGTGGGTTCGGAGGTGGAATATCCCCTGTGGTGACAACCGTAGTGGGAATTGAAGAATTCCCAGAAGAAGTGGCAACATTTGTTTCCATTTCTACGTGCGACACTGTCTGGCACTCGTAAGGGTGAATCTGTACGATGATGGGTGCCAAAATATAAGTGGTTGGAGTTTTGTATGAACCAATATCTTTCGCTCCAAGGTCTAAAATGTTCATTTCCTCCGGATGTTGGTTGGGTATAGTTTCCGGTGACCCGGTTGCTTCAAAATGCCCTTGTTGGTCTAACTTTCACCTTAGTGGTGGCGGAGGTGGCTCCAGTGTAACCGGTGATAGGCCCAGAAGCCTTCATGACTGGCAGAGTTCGTGATCCTCCACTATGTGAGAAGATCAAAGACACACTAGGGATTTATATTTGTTCAAAAAACAACACACACTAAAAAGGTCCTTCTAAGATAAAACAAGCAAACACTAAACCAGTTGGAAGAACAGTTACAACAACCAACACTAGAGAAACTTACCGGTGCAAGTGAAACTCAAACACGGAAGCACCCTCAAAGTATAATCTACAAAGTGTGGCTCGATGTCTGTCCTAGGTACCGTGCTATACCCTCGCAGTCACATGTGTATGTCTCTAAAAAAGATAGGCAACTAGGTTGCCAGCGTGCAAACAGTCACCAAGAAGGTACAGTCGAAAGTCGGGTAGACCATAATAAGTAGGGTATCGAGCCCGAAACCTATCAAGGGTATCGAAGGAAATTGGTTCGAAAAACAACTGAGGACCTCGAATGGATTCGAGACCCATGAAGCTCCATGGAAAATGCAATCATCTGAATCCCAAGACAAGCCCTCTATTGGAGCCGCCTTTTTAACTGGTTTAAATGTAATTTTAAAATCAAAAGTTGACCTTTAAACTGACTTTTACTTCGTGATCTTTACCCACTTAAAACCTCAGTAATCCTGACATGTGAAGTAAAAAGGGCCGTTATACCCCTAAGTCATTTCCTTTTAATCGTTAAGCGAGATTTTTTACGTTGTATGCCTTGGGATATCGCACTTCGGGAGTTACAAGTCACAAGGTTCCCAAGCTCTGATGCGCAAAGTCGCGAAACAACCTTGAAAACTTACCCAGGTTAGCGCCGAGAGTAAATTTCTTTAAAATTTAGTTAAGTGTTGTCAGGATTTCGCGTCTCGGCGATCGCTCTTCCAAGAAACTTTACTTCGTAGTCCCGAGTCGAGAAATCACGATATCAATTAAACATTGTTGGGATTTCACAAATCGGCTTTCGCTCTTCCAAGAAACTTTACTTTCGTAGTCCCGAGTTGCAAAATCACTATATCAATTAAACAATGTCAAGGTTTTGCGACTCAACTTTCACTCTTCCAAGAAACTTTACTTTCGTAGTCCCGAGTTGCGAAATCGCGATATCAATTAAACATTGTCGGGGTTTTGTGACTCGGCTTTCACTCTTCCAAGAAACTTTACTTTCGTAGTCCTGAGTCGCGAAATCGTGATATCAATTAAGCACTGATTAATTAAACACTTAATCTGAATTACATTTTTTGCTTAACTAGATCGCTTCATCGCGATCTCGGGTTTTAGGGGCTCGAAGGATATGAGTGAAATCTCCCGATACGGCGAACGCCGAAAATGTGATTAAAGTTTAAAGAAAATCTAATTAAAGAGCCTAAACCATATTAATCAGTGTTTTAATACAAATATTAATATGCACAGTCTACGAGGTAAATTTAAATGTTTTTTACGCCAACTTGTGTCACGACTCGTCGAAATTTATGGCATTAATTTGAAATAAGGTGAAGCGACAGGTAAGGATATGGTTTTTATTGCTAAATATTTCTCTAAAAATGATTTGACCGTTTTGTTCATAAGGACGTCGAGGTTTTAAATGGTCGAGATATAGATCTCTTCCCCTTAGTGTTTCAAAGCTCATTTCTATTTTGCGCAGAGAAGATTTTCTCATCAAGCTGATTTTTGTATGTATACATATTTTTACTACAGGAGAGCTAAGTCAGACTCCTCTATCATGGCCCCACAAAAGCGTCCAAGGAAAGTGTTGAGAGTTCAGGGCAAGGCTCAGATAATATTTCTGATACTTCACCCCAAAGTATTGATTCTGTCAGAACCTGGTCATACGTCTCCGAGGTTCTGCAGTCCAAATTAGTGAACTGTTCAGACGATTCCAGTGATAATGAGAAGGAAGAATTGTCCATCAAATAAAAGATCATTGTTCAAGAAGAGATGCATAAGGTAGTGGCTAGGCCACGACTCCTTCCCTACTATGATATGATCCAATTGGTGCTAGATCACGTGGATATCTTGACCATAACCATTATCAGCAAGCAAAAGGTGATCGTTGGGACCTTTAGACCAGAACATTTGTAGGCAATGTACCAATTGTCACCCACACCAAACTTCTCACACGATGTCGAGTTTCTAGAAAGTTTTAAGCGAAAGGAATGAGATAAATACAACAAAAACTTGTTTGATCTGATCAAGGATTGGGTCTTGCACCTCGCAAAGTTTAGGGCAGACAGTAATGGAGTTTATTCAATTCTTCTTTGGAGCCGCAATTCAAATACATAGCAATGATGACCTGTAGATTGTATGGGAGGGAGGACACCACACATTTATTTCTCCCTTGGGTGCCTCTGATTCATACAATCACTGAAGGTTGTTCCTTCGACTAGGCCAAACTATTGTCAGACAGTCTAACCAGTCGAATTACAAAATATTAGACGCAGAGGGAAAATGAGAAGGCCGCTTCATTATTTACGTTCACATACATAATGGACGTTGTTTGTTTCATGATGCCTTTTCCCCTAATGAGCTAGAGATGGACTCCATCTGATGCTAAGCCTATCCATGTCTACCATTCAAAACTTTGGGAGGATAAGGCTGCATACTTCATATACGAGATTTTCAATTGGGTAATGGTGTCGATGCATGTCATCATCTTCGGTAATCCACCACCCAGGATTTCAGATAGCATTGCGGCCAACTTGAGCAGTGTGGCCGACTGGTACGTAGAGGCAGAATTTTCCTATATCATGGTTTTTGGCACCTCTGTTCCTCCATATGCCCTACCATTATTTATACCAGATAGGCTGGTTTGTCATGAAATTGCTAGGCAAACCGTGATTGGTGGCATAAGCAAAGAGCTTAAAGGATTTTCAAAAAAGGTATGGCCACCTTTCCCCATTCATTTAAATACCTATTCTTTATTAGATTTTGGACACGCAAAGGTCGAGGCAGCAACCTTGGAAGATATTAAATTCGTCCACATTGAGTTCAAGAAACACGACCAACACAGGGTCATGAGTAATCACATGGCTAGTTGTGGCCTTAAAAGATATGAACACGAGAATTTGCCTCATGATGATATTTTTCGAGGTGCGAGATCTTATGCAGAGGTATTGAGTTATGTACAAGCCCTGTCACCTGAAGAGATGGCCTATTTTTTCAAATTCCAGGAACACTGGCGGAGTTGCCTTCATCCAGTCTTATAGGGTAAGAACCTGACGACCCCAGATGTACAGTAAACAGAACCCAAGGGCTCCAAAGATTCAACACCTGACCAAGAAGAACACCAGGAAAAGAAGAAGCAAATTGGGGCCTCGAAACAGGAAGCCAAGACCCCCAACCCTACAAGCAAGTCAACCTCAACTTTTACTCTGGGGAAATCATCCAAGCAGATCAACAGTCCCATCATTTCTGTTACTCCCATACAATCCACAAAGGGGGTCCCAGATGTTGGATGGATTTTCGAAGAAGAACTATCACCCATAACTGTGGAAGAGTTGCCTCCAAACAAATTTTTCTTTGATAAGAAGAGAAAGGTCATTGTAAAGAAAGAGCTTTATCAAGAAGCAGAAAAGGTAGCTAAGAAATTTAAAATATTAGCTGATGGAAAAGACATGAAGAAGAAATAATTTGCAACTCAGATAGCAGAGACATTGGGGGATTTTGCTACAGCCAACCAATATTTTGTCGAGTTCCTGAAAGATGAGTTGAAGCGAAAAAATCGCTTAATCATAAATTTGGAGGCTAAAATGGCTACAATAGAGGCATATGCTAGAGATCAGGCGAATTAAGGTATAGAGAAAGCTAGAGCAGCTGATCAAAAGGAATTTGAGCAGCTCAAAACTGATATCGAACAAACACAGCAGGTGGCCCAAACCAACCAATCACAGATAAGTCAGCAAGGAGAATTGATAGAGCAGCTACAGGCCAGATTAAATCTTGTCGAAAGTCAGGTGATAGATATCGGGATATTTCAATCCCAAGCCATATAAATCCGAAAGAGAGTATCAGCAGCTAAGCAAGATTTACTTGCCAAGGTGGAAACTATTCAAAACAATTGCCAACTCATTGATCAAGTACTGGAAAACATCTCTTTCAGAGAAAAAGAAGCTGGGGAAAATCGGGTCGCTTTCCAAGAGGCTGTTATAGCCATGGTAAAAAGGGAAACATGCAGTAGTTTCAGGTTTTCCATCCCAGAGCAGACTCGGGGTAACATCTTGTTGAAGGAATGGGAGAGTAACATATTAGAAGGCAAACAACAAGCTAAAGAGGTAAGAAAATATTGTGAAGAAACTTTCATCTTCGTAGATGGGAGTTCGTTGCATCTCGATAGTGAAAGCAGTATTGAGAAACGGGGCTAGATCAATATAGCTAAAAACTTGCTCAATATCAAGGAGAATGAGGGAAGAGAGTTGGCTGAAATATCACAGACAACCCAGACAGATATAGTTCAAGTAGATAGATGGCTAATAAAACCAAGTGTACTTTTATGTTCTATTAGCGCTGAAGACCGACAGGTAGAAAGAAAGTTGCCACAATTAGTAACGGATTGTTACACTTTTGAGGCAAATAATCAAGCAGAACCTTCTAGGGTGATAGCCCAGTTGGTGGAGAAGTGCATCACTTCCACACAACAGGCGAAGGGGCAGTCTTTGGGTACCAAATAATGACATGTGTCTTCCTGTTCTATTTTTAGAACCCGAAGTTTAAATAAAGGAAGGTGATCCATCCACCCGAAAGAGGACAAAGGCAAAGAATTGGAATGCATAAATCTCCTTTTTGTAACCAAAAAACTATTGTGACGATTGAGATCCTAGCATGCAGAAGTTTTATAAATATGTAATTAGAAGAAAGAAAAAGGGCTGGACCTTTTTGGTCGATTGTAATAGAGACTCTCTCCTCTTGAAATTTAATACGAAGCAATCTGAAGACTCTTGATTCCATCAAGACTGTGTTGTGAGTTTGTTTCCTCTATGATTTCATATTCAATTTCATTTCGCATATATATATTTGATGAATGTTTTTACTGCAATTTAGTAAAACCTCTACTGTGGTGATTAATTTTTAGTTGTCTATATCGTTTACACTTTTTCCTCTGTATCGACTATTAGCAGGTACAAGACCTGTGAACCCTTTAGATTTTCATATTTTATGCTTCGTCGGATATCTTCTTATCTTATTTTATTTTTCTGTTTACAGGGTGAGATTCTCCCTTGATAGGAGCCTCGCGTTATAGACAGCTTAATGTTTTTCTCACATTTCATACACCATTTATTTAAAATATAACGTAGTTATGGAAAAAGGCCTTTGGTTTGCATTTTATCTTTATTATCGGATTCAAAGTTCTCTTTTATACGATCAAATTGATACAGCATAAAAACTTCGAACCCTCTTTTAAATTTTTTTGTTCCTCTATGACTGTCCCCATTGTAAGACAGCCTAATATTGAACCCGGCTTAACGGACCAAACCCATATCGCTTTAAACCTTTTCGATACTATACTTAAAACATCCATCACCTGGGTAGAACTTGAACGGTCATGGGCCGCGATTGAACATGATATAAACATCCAGGAACAATTGGAAGTGAGATAGTGAAAACCTGGAAATCAACCTTAGCTTCCTTTCCCGGAGGTTGACTCTTCTCCCTTTTTTATCCTTTACTCACTTTCGGATGCCTAGACACTGTACTTTCTAAGCCTTAAGTACAGACTCTGGAAAAACACCCTCTATATGTGTTCTCCACTACGATTGGTCCATCTTTGGAGGGGTTATCTCCGCTACCTTTCCGCACGCGACCTCGTGTTTAGCCCTTGTGTTAGAGGGGGGTCCCAGATAACTTTCACGATACTGGACTTTGACACTCCCTAACTCAGACTCTAATGTTTGATTTAATGGCCTTGAAGAGTTTCCTCTCCAACCTAATTCAAGGCCCTAACCCTAAACTAGTTGGTTGACCCTACAAACATAAAACGTCTAATGAATTTTAGATTTAGCGTTAATTTTTATGGCGTGTCTTAAGTCAAGGTTATGAAAGTGAAACGAGTGATGTTTGAAAGATGAAATAAAAATAAACAGAAAGATGGAAACAAAATAACTTCTTCTTGACTCAAATCTTAAACAAATTTTCAAACTAAAAATTTTCTAAGGTCTTTAAACAACAAACTCAAAGTAGGATTTCACTCGACTACGAGCTACTTATGATCTAAGTAAACTGTCTAGAATTTATGAAAGCAAAGACTTTTCCCTGGTTACTAATGCAAACCAACACTATTTAACCAAACAAAGAAATAAAAGATATATATATTTTTTATTTGAATGCTCACAAAGCAAAAAGGAAAAATATCAACAAGTAAAAACCCAGAAAAATTATGGCCTAAGTGCATATCGCAAAGAGTCACTTTAAAAATAACACACAAGCAAAGTAAAACTGGACTCTCACACTTGTCTAAAAACCCTATAAAAAGAAAATTTTGAAGAAAACTTCTTAATGAAAAAAGAGAGCTATTGCTGTGATCAAACCTAAGTTACTAACCACTATGACAGAGACCCAGAAACCTAAGAGGTATAACTCTTGTCAAAGGAAAGGATGACTACCTCACCTTAAACAAAAATTTTCTCCACAAGCACGCTGCTGACAGTTCAATAGAAAGTGTGTGCATGCGAGTTGTGTAAAGTCAAGGTGCATGTAGACGCGTGTTGTCCTTATACATGTTGCATGTATCTCTGAAACTCTAAGACAAATGAAAGGCCAAGAAATATAGCCCAAGAAGAGACTACTATTACTGAGAACCAGGATCTCTTGAAGACTTAGACACTTACTTTAATAGAAAAAAGAAAACAATTCAAGGAAAACTTCATAGAATAAACCAATCTGAGGTGAAACCTAAGCTATAGACTGCAAACAACAAAGACTAGAAAGAGTTCCAGAAAACCCCTGAGAAGGAGTATTTCTGACAGGGGAGAGGATGACTGCCTCTCTAAAAGAAATTTTCTGGAATCATACACGTGACTGACACTTCCTCAGCTAGCATGTACACACGGGTTGTGGGAAGGTAGGGTGCGGGTACACGCGTGCAGACCTTATATAGGCCGCGTGTACCTCTGTGGGTCTCGGAAAAAAAAAATGCAGTCAAGAAAAGAAACAGAGATAACTGGTATGGAAGACCAGAATCTCTGTTAGCTCATACTTTTGCAGAAACTTTAAAAACAAGAAATGAAACCAGTTCTTAAAAATACCCAAGAAAAAACATTCCCAGAAACCCTAGAGTTCCCCAGTATGGTCGCCAATTCTGTTGTGGGTGGGAAATCCCTCCTATGAACTAGCACTAAGGGTTTTATCATGCATGCATAAATGACCTAAAGATTCTTACTTTTTACCATCATCCCATCCCTAAACTCCCATTACTCATACATAAATACAAGGCTCAATAGATTAAGTTGACGTACCTTATTTTTCGATTTTGATGTCGATCCATTTTCACGCTTGGTTGTTCTTTGACTGCAACTCTCCTCCCAATGCTGACCTGCATTCACTAAAGACAAACAAAGAACTCCACATGCATTTGATCTATGAACTAACGGGTTAGAGATTTAATCAATCGTACAATCAATATTCCAATAATGACAATCTCATATGGCGGGATGGGAAAATAAATTCTTTTATTAACTTCACAATGATACCTTACAATGATAAAGTTGGCTACTGCTCCTTGATCATGGTCCTAGTCTCTTCTTCCACTATCTTCCAACTGCTTTTCTCTATAGTTCTCTTTGCACAAGGATGGCTAAAGGTTGGGACAAAGGGAATGCTTAATCGGGTATAGTTTCTTTACTATGATTCTCCTCCTTTCAAATGGGACCCCTAACCCTTCTTTTATAGGTTAGAAGGAGCTAGGTATTTGGTCAAATGATCGGTCATGCATGGCCGAAAGGTTTAGTTAACTTACCCAAAGCTGTGTATTCCATCAACAAATTTCCTTTTTTCGTGCTTCTGTAGGTACACGCGGGTTGTCTTGGGTCAGCTAGCGTGTACACGCGTACAGTAATGGAGCAGGGCGCATGGGCCTTTATAAAAGGGGTTTTCAAGAAGAGTTGTTCAATAGTGTTGTGGCAAAGAAGCAATCTGAGATGGCCTGATGCCATGTAAGCATGTCTAGTGAAAATTAGGGTAATAACACCTAGTCACTGCATATCTATCGAAAGGAGTACACACCTACTACGCAAATCAAGACAAGGTTACAGCGTTGAATTTTTGCGACTTCAACCTAGAGGACCGTAACGTTTAAAACATGCTTGCCCCGTATAAGTACTTGACGAGAAATAAGGGCAAGAATTCGAAGCTCATTCCTCAGCAATGAATGATGAACCTCACGCGGTATACTTTGCTCAATGTTATGAAAATACTGCACTTCATCAGACACCAGGAAGTGAATTCTTGTGTAAAATTATTGCTAGCAAGTTACCACGGAGGATACCTATGGTTAGACCGTCACATAACTGTTGATTCAGCACTGATCAATAGGATCATTGGGCTTAGCATGCAGGGCCCTGATCCCCATGAGTATTATCCTGGAAAGACCACAGACCCCGCTCTTGCGTAGAAGATCAAAGAAGCCTATGTCTATGTTGAGAAAGGCACGAGAGGCTACAAGGTAGCTTCTATTGAAAGTGGCGCAGTGTGCCTCACATGCCAACTGATTGCAAGGAAGTTGGTATGCAAGAATCGACCAACACAAGTATTTGGCTTTGTAGTTGACCTCGCAGGAAAGTGCGCAGAGGGACTACAGATGAACTGGGTGAAGTATCTGGTGAATCAACTGGAGATTGACTGCAGAGAAGCCCGGGATCAGGGGCATAAATTCCATTTTAGCTGGCTCCTGATACTGATTGCTTTTGTTGCATGGGAGCTACCAGAAGGTGCAACCTTCATGGACCTTGACCCCTTTGAGCCACTAGCCATGAAGTTTAGTACATTATGGTACTCGAACGACATGAGAAAGCAATGGAAATCGAATTTCGTTTTCCACACGTACTATAACCAATTGAAAGAAATCATAATGAGTGAGCCTCACATAACCCCGAACACTTTACAAATATTTTGACCTCTGATAAAGTGCAGCGTGGACCACCACTTTATATACCTAACCCCATGCACTAATGAGCACCAGGAACAACTTCAGTCCTATTATAAGATGACAGAAGAAGACCTAGAAGAGATCACCAAGGAATGGTCGGCGGACATCCTTATTTCAGCAGATTCCGCAGAAATGTTCGACATCGACAACACCGAAACTACATAGGATACACCTAGTCCCAGCAAGACAAAGAAAGCAAAGACGACGAAAAATACTGAAGAAGTCTAGGATGTTGACATCCTATCTGTAAGAACGAATTCCATTACTCCAGATGAAGAAGGTGATGACGAAGAAGGTACAGAAACTGAACAATAGAAAGTCAAGGTACCACCACCTAGGGATGAAGAAGACTCATCAAAGAAAAGGAAGGTCTCACCTCTGAAGTCTTCCTCCATATAGAAACCAAGAACCCCTGTAACCAAGATGCAAATTTCCCTCACGTTGGATGAATTTGATTTCATTTTTGTAGTGGTCAATGATGCTTCAAAGGAAATCATAAAGAAGTAGGAGGCAAAGCAGGAACAAATGTATAGCCAAATTGAGATCACGCTCCAAGGAGTACAACAAGCACTCTAGTCTAGCCGAGAAATATCTACTCCACCTCTGCCAGAAGGAACAATGGAAGTCGGAGATGAATCAGTTCAGCTCCACAAGATTGTTGATATAGTCAAAGTACACCTTCGACATGCTCAAGAAGAAAAAGCACAAGCCACCCAGGCCCTAAAGAAAGCACAGGAGGAAATTATTGAACAACGCCAAGCCACGCAACAAGAGAAGAAAACTCTCCAAGAAAAATTTGAAGAAGATAGAGAAAAGATCCAAAAAGAGAAAGAGAAGTTGCTCGCAAAGTAGATAGGAATTGAAGAAGCAGTCAACCCAACATTTCTCTCTATGACTGGCTTAGAGAAGAAGGTCGAAGAGCCCATAGAGAGCCAAGTGATGAAGTTGGCTAAATTTATTCAACAACTTCAACAAAAGGTCGTGGAATTAGAGCTTCATACCGTACCACAGACTCCACAAGAAGTGCGCGACCAACGAGAATTGAATGCTCAGAGCGCATTCGAGAGGATTAAAACACTTGTTGCAGAATTTAAACAACTAAGTAGTAGAAGTGCGCAGATATATGAACAACTATCTGAAGACCCAAAGTTGAAGAAACTGGAGTCCCAACTCCAGGAAGCAAACCAACACACAGATACAGTACAGGCACAGCTCAAGCTCTTGTTACCCATCGAGAGGATGAAGAGATCCTAGGAATAGCGCATTTCCCAACAACTCATTCTTACCACACAAAATAGAGTGATGGAAGTCACCACTCCAGCTGAGCCAGGAGGTGGCCTACCTACTGTTTGAAGAAATTGAAGGCCAAGGAACACTACTAGAACAAGTAGTTGTTACATTTGAGCAGCAACTAGAAGGACCTATCAGTGAAGCAGTTGTTCAGGAATTCACTGAGAAAGAAGCAGTAGCACAGAGACAAGTCGAAGCAGCTCGAGCCAAGCTCGAGACCTTTGAGGCAAAGTTACCTAGACCTGAGTGACTCGGGACGAGTCACAGGCAAGTGTTGGGGGCCTGTTGGCCCTGACCAAGTTTTGAGGAACACTTGGTCATATTTGACCATTTTTGGGACTTTGACAGCTTGTCAAAGATGGAGCGCAACGCGAAGTGGAAATCGTGGAAGCTAGACCCCTTTTTGGGCCCTTTTTGGGTTTTTGGGATAATGTAATAGGAAAGGGATGTTGGCCCGTGGGTTTACCCACACTTAGGCCCACTTTTGTATGTATAAATAGATATGAAGTAGATGTAAAGTAGGTGTGATTTCTTAGTGTAATTGGTAGTGCATCTATGTGATGTTGAATAAGTGTTCCGTGCGAACTGTGTAAGGATTGCAAGGCTAAGTGCAAGTTACTGTGAGGTTTCTATAAGAAGCTAAGTGTTGTAATGCAAGGAAGAAGGATCTAGCGAGTTGCATAGATCTTTTGTCCTATGCGAAGAGGGATTTGGATGGCTCTGTGCTATAACCTGGTTAACTGAAGCTAATAAAGAAGAAGACTTTGTGGACGTAGCTCCAGGGTGGGGGTGAACCATGGTAAATCTTTGTGTTGTGCTCTGTGCCTCAACCTGATGTGTTTGTGTAACACCCTGTTTTCCCCCAGTCTGTAAAAATAACTATATTGGCCAAGAACTATAGCAAAATCAAAGATGTAAATGTTTTATTTGATGGACCTTTGTATAAAAGGTCAATGAATGTAAATTATGTTATGAATATGTGTTGCATGACTGTTGGGAGGGGGATGTGCTAAAAGAGACCACGATGGCTAATGAGAGGTGGTGAAAGGGACCTGGAATGGTTGCGTTAAATTCCACCTAGCCAATACCGTAATGGTTTTTACTTGCTCAAAGACCAAAGCAACTCTCTACAAATGATTAAGTCTGGGGCATGAGTTCGCTCCACCGAGAATCATCTCGTTTGCTTGATTCTCGAAAGATTCTAGGAAGGCTCCTCGAGAGTACTCTTCCCCAGGAATTACCCCATAAACCTTGGAACCGTACCGAACCTTTACCCAGATACTCGACTAAGATCAGGGATGATTGCCCAAGAACCGTCTGAAGGTTCATGCGATATGGGTCTGGAAACATTATGCAAGAAAGAGTAGCTCTCTAAGGTCTCACAGTCATGGGAGTTTAAAGCTCCGAGAGGTTGAATTTCATGATTCAAGCTCAGAAAGTATAGAGAGTCCAATTATCGAAAGAGAATACCCCATCATTTGGTAGACGAACAGTCGGAATCCTTTCAGAAATACCCCAGATATGTCAAGACCGATGGATCTAGAGGAGGAGTGCAGGCGTTAACACCTTGACCCTTTCAGCCTTTGCAAGTAGCGACAGGATCCAGGATCATAGATCCAAGGATCTGTCGAAGCTCTATTGACCGTCAATCTTAACCTTTGCATAGGCAGGAGAGTGGACTCGAAAACGTCATGAAAGTCAAGAAGTATTCGGAACCGTCCATCAGCACAGGACGCGTGGAAGTCAGGTAACATTTCGTTGACTCGTGACTTGGAGTGGTCAAGGGTAGGACTGTATGAACTCACGAATCATGAAATTACGATGTGATCATGGTCATTGGATCCAAGCCATGGGAGAACCGTTGGATCAGAACCTCCGTGTGGTATCGCGTATCAGGGGTTCAAAGGTTGAAAGAATATCCTTTCGACTACAGAAGTAACGAAGTGTCGAGCATCGAGGGCTCATGTGAACACATGGCACACCCATTAGGTGGGGACCGCGTGGTTGACAAGTGGCATAACAACACGCGCCCAGAGAAAGGTGGGAGTAGGTGACAGGGGGTGGACACATTCCTCCTAGGAAAGAGTCAACCCATTGTTGACTTATCGTGGCTTGGGGTTTTGTAGGATGAATAAGTTTTCCCTTGATCTCTAAGGTCGTGAAACGTCAAGACCTGAAGTCTCATGCGACGGGTGATAATGACACAGCTCATAAGAAGAGTACAGTAGAGGAGACAAGTGGCATGTACGCATCGCTTGGCAGAGTCCACGTAACGTTGACCTCTCGTGTCTCAGGGATTCGCAAAGGAGGAGCACGAGGGCTCAACACTCCAACTAGTGAAGTCACGAGTTGCAAGTGCTGCTAGTGGTTAGCCTAGCCTACGGTTACATGTAGCAGGCGCTAGTGAGGAGGGAGCCATACCCATATCACATCTCGGGTATCGTCATTTGGAGAAAGAGGAGTCGAGAGCCTTGACTCCCAAATCGTGAGTTGATAAAGGCACTTTCTCTAAGGCTAGGTTGTGGTCACTTGGAGGAGGATAAGGGAAGGGATGGTCTGCGCTAGGCCCCATAGAAATTTGGGGATTCTATCCCGCAAAGAATAAAGGCGAAAAATCTAGGTTGTCATAGTGGGTGTGTGACAAATTGGTAAAAGAGCATGGTTACAACACTTGGCCTGCTTGGGTTCATGAACAAGTTGCGCAGAAACTCCATTTGAAGTACTCTTAAAATGAGTAACCCTCTATCTTAAACCCTTTTATCAAAATTCGAAGTTAAGAATGAAAATTCCTATTGTGTGTATGCATTTGAAAAATATGAATTATGCGCTGGTTATGAATGAATATAAATATTGACTAACAACAAGTGTTTTTCCTGCACACAAGTGGACGATCAACCATGGAAAACTGTAGATGCATAGAATGGTGACGCACCATGAAGTGGGGGATGGCTCCCACAATAGAGACGAAGAGTTTGATGAAAGGAGAGTGGTAGAGACCCCTCCAGATCTAGCTGAGATTGTGAGGAGCCTCATGGTCGAACTACAAAGATGCAAGGCCGACAACAAGAGGTTGATAAAAGAGAAAGAGAAGAAAATGTAAATTAATGAAGTCTTGTTGCAAAGTTAAGACAATTGCAGCATGGACCTGACACTAGTCACGCAGACCGACGATAGACAAAGAAAAGTCAAATTCCACCTGAGTTACGGAGACGTGGTCTTTTAAGTGGCCACACTAGGAATAGCACCTCGAGAAAGGTCCACCCCAGAGATAAGGGACAAGCATCAGATGATTCCTCTGGAAAGGAAACTGGTGACTCGGAGGGATATTCTAGCAACAAAACTAGTTCTTATTCCTGAAGAAAACAGAAGAAGTGAAAGCATTCCAAAAGTCATAATCTCGAAGAATTCAAGAAGGCCAAACCACCCTCTTTTGACGGTGAAATAAAGAAGGGGGAGGAAGCAGAGGCATGGATTCTTGGACTAAAGAAGTATTTCAGAGTCCATGAATTCTCAGAAAACTTGAAGGCCCGAGTAGCCACTTTCAACTTGAATGGAAAGGCTTCCATTTGGTGGGAAGACCTTAAGAATGTAAAAGAGATTCACGAAGAGGACCTATCTTGGGAATGGTTTGAGAAATACTTAAGAAAGAAGTATCTGTTGGAAAAATATTTCGACAAAAAGACTAAAGAATTCTATGAACTCAAACTGGGGCAACTCACCATAGAGGAATATGTCAGTAGATTCCTCGAGTTGTTGAGGTACGTACCCTATATAAAAGCAGAAAAGGAAAAGGTGCAATGATTCATCATTGGACTACCTAAGGACTATTGGAACAGAATTGAGTTTGACGAGCCAAAGACCCTAGAAGACACTATCTGAAAGGAAAGATATTTTTATGAACAGCTTAGGCATTGGATAGAACCTCATGAAGGATGGAAGCAGAAGAATATTTCGGATTCTAGAAAAAGGGGTTTAAATCCCCAAGATTTAAAAACTATAAAAAGGACTCAAGGATGAGCTTCCCAACCCGAAGTGTACACCAGTAGAATTTCCCCTCCCAGAGCGTAAATAGACCTTTTGGATCTACCCCGGGAAATATTGATAACCCAAAGAGAGAACCCTTGAAATGTTGGGGTTGTGGAGAAGAAAATCTACTGAGGGATTGCCCGCACCGGCAACAGAACAGTCAGATAATTTACAACGTTCAAGAAGCTACCACCGTCAATGATGTGGCCAGGAGTGTGCCGCAAATTTATGTAGCCTTGGATGATAAACAAGCTGACTACCAAGCTTTAGTGGTGGAGATGGAAGGTATGATCACCAACCATCTATTGTCTATTCTAATTGACCCTGGTTCAAATTTGATTTATTTAGCTCCTAAGGTTGTTGATAAGTGTAAATTATAGCCACATAAACACGCTAAGCCATGGTTGGTACAATTAGCCACTGGCACCAAAATAAAGGTAGCGGAGGTCATACCAGCCTGCCAATTCACTATGGGTGAATTCCCCACCCAAGCAACCCTTAACATACTACCCCTAGGATCGTATGACATGTTGATTGGTATGGACTGGCTAGCCACATATAAATCCAGATTGGACTGTTACCATAAAACCTTAGAATGTGTAAGTGAAGAAGGAAGAAGGATAACCCTTCGAGGGATCCAAAAACCTATCTCGATGAGATGAATATCAGCCCTTCAAATGAGAAAGTATTGCAGAAAGGAATGTCCACTATATGCGATACAGGTGTTGGAATCAGTTGAAGATGACAAACCAAGCCTCAAAGACCACCTCACACTAAGAGAATATAGAGATGTGTTTCTGGAAGAGGTACTGGGTTTACCTCCGAGAAGGGACATTGACTTCTCGATAGAACTTGCACCAGGAGCAATGCCCGTGTCTAGGAAACCCTATAGGATGAGCACACCCGACCTAGTTGAGCTTAAATTACAACTAAAAGAAATGATGGAAAAAGGCTATATCCAGCCCAACGTTTCCCTATGGGGAGCACCAGCTCTATTTGTGAAGAAGAAAGACGGTACCCTCCGACTGTGCATAGATTATAGACAACTCAATAAGGTAACCATAAAGAACAAGTACCCCTTACCTCAGATTGATGACTTGTTTGATCAATTGGGAGGTGCTTCCATCTTCTCAAAGATTGACTTAAGATCTAGATACCATCAAGTCCAAATCAAGGGTGAAGAAATCCACAAAACTGCCTTCAGGACGAGATATGGTCACTATGAGTTTGTGGTAGTACCATTTGGATTAACCAATGCCCCTGCCACTTTTATGTGCTTGATGAACAATGTGCTCAGCAAATTCCTAGACAAATTCATACTGGATTTTATTGACGATATATTAATTTACTCCAAGAATAGAGAGGAACATGAGGACCATCTTAGACTTGTGCTTCAAGTGCTAAGAGAACATCATCTCTATGCCAAATTTAGCAAGTGCAACTTTTTCCAAAAGCAAATACATTACTTGGGCCATGTCATATCTGAAAAAGGAGTAGCAGTAGACCCTGACAAGATCTGGTCTATCATGGAATGGCCTACCCCAAAGGAAGTTTCAGATATCAGATCCTTTATGGGATTAGCAGGATACTATAGGAGATTTATAAAATGATTCTCCAAGATTGGTTGCCCAATCACTTCCCTCTAGAAGAAGGGAGATAAATTCACGTGGACACAAGAATGTGAAGAAATATTTCAATCCCTGAAACACCTTCTGACCCATGCACCCATGCTGAAGATTGTTGATCCCAAAAATGACTTCCTCATGTGCACAGATGCCTGTAAGGAAGGGCTCGGGGGAGTCCTTATGCAAGAAGGAAGTGTAGTCTGCTATGAATCCCAAAAATTAAATGAGCACGAAGTCAACTATGTGACCCATGATCTAGAACTAGCCGCCATAGTGCATGCCTTAAAAATGTGGAGGCATTACCTCCTGGGAAGGAAATTTGTACTTATGACAGACCACTGTGGATTGTGATATCTGTTTGACCAACCAAATCTCAATGTCAGATAAGCTATATGGATGGCCTTCCTTAGCGAGTTTGATTTTGAATTCAAACATATTAAAGGAAAGGAAAATAAGGTGGCCAATGCCCTTAGCAGAAGTATGAAAACAATTCACCTGACAACGGTGAGAACCTACGAGACAAATGCCAAGGAAAGAGTCAGGAATGCATAAGAAACAGACACATTCTTCCAGACTGTGACCTTGTACCTGGAGAAAGAACACACAGGGATAAAGTATGAAGGCTACCAAATGATAGATGGAGGCTTGCTAACTTACAAAAACAGATTGTATATTCTAGATTGTGATGACTTGAAGAGGTTTATAATGGATGAACTACATAAAAGACCATATACTGGTCATCCAGGATACCAGAAGATGATCACAGCCACCAGGAAACAATTCTATTGGCTTGGATTGAAGAAAGACATAGTTGAGTACTTAGCCAATTGCATAGAATGCCAACAGGTTAAAGTAGAACACCGACACCCGGCAGGATTATTACAACCTATACCAATCCCGGAATGGAAATGGGAAACCATCTCCATGGATTTCATCACTGGATTACCAACCTCGACCAAACAGAATGACACCATCATGGCAGTGGTGGATAAATCGAGCAAGTCCACTCATTTTATCCCTGTCAAGTCGACTTGCAAGGAAATAGACATTGCCATCGTATTCATGAAGGAGATATTCATACTACATGGTATGCTTAAAGAGATCGTGTCTGACAGAGACATGAAATTTACTTCCAACTTTTGGAAATCCTTGATGGTTGGTCTGGAGACCAAATTACTATTTAGCACAGCCTATCATCCTCAAACCGATGGAAAGATGGAAAGATTGAACCAAATATTAGAAGACATGCTAAGGATGCATGTAATGCATCAACCCAAAAAGTGGGAAGATTACCTGCCACTGGTGGAATTCGCCTACAACAACGACTACCAAGAATCCATGAAGACGAGTCCTTTCGAAGTCCTCTACGATAGGTCGTGCAACACTCCAGTCAATTGGAGTAATTGCGTGAACAGATTTACTATTGGACCTGACATGTTGAAAGAAATGGAAAAACAAGTGACTCATATAAAACAAAATCTAAGGTCGCTCAGAACAGACAGAAAAGTTACGCCGACCAAAAGAGAACTCCAAGAGAATTCAAGACGGAAGACCACGTATATCTCTGAGTTAGGCCCAGGAAGAGTTCCCTAAGGATGGGAGATTGTTCCAAGTTGGCACCTCGATATTGTGGACCATTTGAAGTTCTAGATAGAGTGGTACCTGTAGCCTATAAGCTAGCACTTCCTCCCATAGTAAAAGCACATAATTTTTTCCATGTTTCATTATTGAAGAAATATGTACATGATTCTAATCATATAATTGACTGGTCTGTGATCCAAGTGGAACCGGAGGGAGAATACCTGCTAGAACCTCAATGCATACTAGACAGAAGGGAAACCCCACTCAGGAACCAAACCATTGCATAGGTCAAGGTGCAGTGGAAACATTTTGGCCCAGATGAGGCTACGTGGGAAATGGAAGATGCCATGAAACATGCATATCCGATTTTGTTTACTTCTATACATACACGACATATTGATAGAAAGAACATCGAGGATGATGTTCCTTTAAGGGGGATGGAATTGTAACACCCTATTTCCCCCTAGTCTGTAAAAATAACTATATTGGCCAAGAACTATGGCAAACTCAAAGATGTGAATGTTTGATTTGACGGACCTTTGTATAAAAGGTCAATGAATGTAAATTATGTTATGAATATGTGTTGCATGACTGGTGGGAGTGGGATGTGCTAAAAGAGACCATGATGGCTAATGAGAGGTGGTGGAAGGGACCTGGAATGGTTGTGTTAACTTCCACCTAGCCAGTACCGTACTGGTTTTTACTTGCTCAAAGACCAAAGCAACTCTCTAATCCTAGAATGAATTTTTTTTCAAATTGGTAGGTGGGGAGGCTCCTCAAGAGTTAATGAGGGGATGGGGGTGAACCACCCATCCGTAAAATCTCCCAGACCTGACCACGGACGGGAAAATTCATGCCACAGGCAATCTTGCAGAGAAAAGGCAAGAGAGGAGGTGTGGTAAAGGGCACAGAGAGAGAGAGGGAAATTGAGCGCAACAAAGATTGTGGAAGAGAATGGGAGAAACTATGGAAACACAGAGAGTTCTGAACATAGGAGAAGGAGAGTAACCTTCGTCTTGGATTATTTTTCTGTATCAGGAGAAGGAGAGTAACCTTCGTCCTTGACTTCTGTTGAGATGGAAGTAGGAGACTGAATCTCAAAGTATCGTGGTCTAGCTCGGGGGTGGCTAGTGGTAAATCCGTTTGGAGTCACTGAGCCTATGGTTGGGTGGAAATGAGCACCCCTCCCAGCAGTTGCATAACGCTTGGTGGATCTGATAAGTGTTTTATGCCTTGCATTTTGGATTGAATATCATGAATACATGCTCATGTTTATATGCCCATAATGATTTCTGTGTGGAATGATTGCCTGGTGTTTTAAACTGGAAATAATGGATGCATGTGTATACTTACATGCCATAGTTGGTTTCTGTACAAATGATTAAATCTGGGGCATGAGTTCGCTCGACTGAGAATCGTCTTTTTTGCTTGATTCTCGTAATATTCTAGGAAGGCTCCTCGAGAGTACTCTTCCCCGGGAATTAACCCATAAACCTTGGAACCATACCGAACCTTTACCCAGATACTCGACTAAGATCAGGGACGATTTCCCAAGAACTGTTTGAAGGTTCATGTGATTCGAGTCTGGAAACCTTATGCAAGAAAGAGTAGCTCTCTAAGGTCTTAGAGTCGTGGGATTTTAAAGCTCCGAGAGGTTGAATTTCATGATTCAATCTCAGAAAGGATAGCGAGTCCAATTATCGAAAGAGAATACCCCATCGTTTGGTAGATGAACAGTCGGAATCCTTTCAGAAATACCCCAGATCTGTCAAGATTGATGGATCTAGAGGAGGAGTGTAGGCGTTAACACCTCGACCCTTTCAGCCTTCGCAAGTAGTGACAGGATCCAGGACCGTAGATCCAAGGATCTGTCGGAGCTCTATTGACCATTAATCTTAACCTTTGCATAGGGAGGAGAGTGGACTCGACAACATCTTGAAAGTCCCAAAGCATTCAGAACTATCCATCGACATAGGACGCATGGCATTCAGGTAGAATTTCGTTGACTCGCGACTTGGAGTGGTCAAGGGTAGGACTGCACGAACTCATGAATCATGAAATCGTGACGTGATCATGGTTGTTGGATCCAAGCCATGGGAGAACTGTTGGATCAGAACCTCTGCATGGTATCGCATATCGGGAATTCAAAGGTTGAAAGAATCTCCTTTCGATTGCAAAAGTCATGAAGTGTTGAGCATTGAGGGCTCATGCGAACATGTGGCAGACCCGTTAGGTGGGGACCGCGTGGTTGAAAGGTGGCATAACAACAAGTGTCTAGAGAAAGGTGGGAGCGGGTGACAGGTGGTGGACACATGCCCCCTGGGAAAGAGTCAACCCATTGTTGACGTATCGTGGCTCGGGGTTTCGTAGGATGAAGAAGTTTCCCCTGATCGCTAAGGTTGCGAAACACCGAGAGCCGAGGTCTCATGTGACAGGTGTTAGCGACACAGCTCGTAAGTAGAGTACAGCGGAGGAGACAAGTGGCGTGTACGCGTCTCTTGGCAGATTCCACATAACGTTGACCTCTCGCATCTCGGGTATTCGCAAAGGAGGAGCACGAGGGCTCAACACTCCAACTAGAGAAGTCACAAGTTGCAAGTGTTGCTAGTGTTTAGCCTAGGCTACGGTTACATGTAACAGGTGCTAGTGAGGAGGGAGCCATACCCTTATCGCACCTCGGGTATCAAAATTTGGAGAAAGAGGAGTCGAGAGTCGTGACTCCCAACTCGCGAGTTGTGAAAGGCACTTGCGCTAAGGCTAGGTTGTGGTTGCTTGGAGGAGGATAAGGGAAGGGATGGTGTGCGCTAGGCCCCATAGAAATTCGTGGATTCTGTCCCTCGAAGAAAAAAGACAAAAAATATAGGTTGTCGTAGTGGGTGTGTGACAGTTTGTCTCTTCCTTTGCTAAGTGCTTTGATGTGTTTAGATAGATCTATTTATGATTTGTGCTTCTAAGATATCAATGAATGTTAGATATGGTATGTAAGATGCTTAGTGCTTGATCTTCCAAATCTAATCTATCTTGTTGTGGCTAAGTGTTGAATTATCTTAGATCTAAGTACATATTGCGATGCTCTGTGCTATCTGTGAAGTATCATAAAGGTTGAATATTGATGAATAATCTATGCTAGGTGATTGCTAAGTGTTATAATCATAAATCTGTGTCCCATCTAAGGTTGCATACACCTGAGTCTTGCAACCACCCCTGCCTCTACCTCAGGTGAGACTTCATCTACTTCGCAGGTGTTGCTAAAAGGGTCAATAATTAGGGTTTTGTTGGTGCGATGTTGTAGCATTGAACCCTGGGTTTTCCCCTGTGCCAACATATATCAGCAATAGATGTTGCATATAAGAGGCATATATCAACAACATAATAGTGTTGTATATCAACAATAGAGGCAGCATATCAGAGGTGTATTTTAGCAAGGTCTCTTAGGTCTTTGTCAGGTCAGAGTCATCTTGGAAAGATCTTTAAGAGCAGAAAATTCATGGTGGATATTTGTAAGTGATATTACATTATTAATGCAATAAAGGAATATCATTTGCTGGGGTTTTTCTCCTTGTACAAGGTTTCCCCATGGTATATGTGTTGTTGATGTGCATGCATACTTATCTACATAATTATTTCTATTTGGTTATGATTTAGTATTTTTGAAGTGTATTAAGTTGGAATCGAAGTGTTGAAAAAATAAAAGAATTAATCCGCATAAAAAATCAAGCTCATAATTTAACAGAAGGAACCATAAAACCCTCAACCACAAGGGACACCGAAGTGAGGGAATCCTTTGACACACTGATCTCCTATGAAACCTAACTAGAGGGAGCTAAAGGATTACTAATCAAAGGAGGAAAAAGAGCCCCAACAGTAGAAGGGGTACAAAAGGCCACCTGAGGACGAGGTTGGGGGAAGAGCGAAGGAAAACCCATTGTTGAGAAAGCATCCAACGCCATAAAGCCTGACTCAAGCAACAATTCAGAAGTAGATGATGCAATGGGAGGAAAAGAGAATTGTTGCTTACCCGACAACAGTAGATATCTTGGGCAATCCAACAATGAATACTTTTGAACCTTTGCGTGTGCCAAATCTCGATCGATTGAAGTAAAACCTATAGGTGTAGTACAGTGCTTCCTAAATTCCCTACCAAAGTCCTGAGTCTGTGAAGCCATCGTATGAGCACCCCCAGAGACCCCGAACCCTAGAACCGCACGGCCTGACCCAGATCTATCACCATCTTCCACGGATCCCCGCAGCTTACCCTTGAAGGGAATTTTTGATTCTGCAACACCATGGCCATAAACATGGAACCTATGGCATCTAAAAGGAATGAATTCATAATCCAAAGGTTGTATAAAGGAACCTGAAGCTGTCTCAATAGTCATATCCTTTAGAAGTCACTGCCAAAAATCCAATCTCACTAAAATCCTAGCCATGGACATAAGGCCAGTATCTTCAAAGGAAAAATCTGCTTCAATATATTCACCCAATTTGTTTCCAATAGCCGAGAAACGAACAAGGCTCCAGTACTGCATGGGGAGGCCCTGAAACTGAACCCAAACAGGGACCACATCCACCCTCTCCTGCTTTGCTTCAAAACCTGGAGTCCAATGCTTAAGAACAATGGGAGTGCCATCCATACTCCAAGTTTTATAAAGAACCCAGGAGACATAAGAGGAGGAAGTGAAGACGAAAGCAAACCATCCTTTTGATAGCAACCAAATACTGGGAGAGCTAGAGAGGTTAGAGAACTAGGATTTTTCCAACCAAGAGCGCAAGAAATAATTACCCAGTTGTTTCCCATGCCCCCAACCCACCACTTCCAACTCCTAGAACTCAACCACTCGGTCCATGTTAATATCCTCGCCAAAAACCAGTCGCTCCGAGTCGGTTATATCAGTGGCACACTGGGAGCCACGGATCTTCGGGCGCTTTGCAACCCCAGCTTCTTTCAAACGATTGCGACCCACCCCCCCATCTGAGTGATGCCTTTATAACACAAACATGGAGGAGAAAAAGTAGGGCCATAAACCCTTCCAGGAGAAGAAACACCCCCAAATAAATCGTCGACATTCACTGCAGGCTCCGGAAAAGCACCGATATCATTAATAATCTCTAACAGGGAGAATTGAGCACAAGAAACAACCTCTGGTAAATATTTTTGTTGGGTTCCCCAACAGTCGTCAGTAAATAGATCCCTAGGCTCAGAACCGAGGCAAGAAAATTCCCCCTCTGACAGACCCGGAAGGGGGTCCAACCCAGGAACGAACCCCGACAAAGAAGCCACCGACGACTCAAAATCCAAACCACTTGTAAACGACAAAGCAATCGAGGTGCAAGTCCCCAATTCTATGTGAAATTTCAGGTTATTTACCAAATCCTTTGGGTTCACCACCTTGAGCCCCAATGGGATACCGATAGGGGGTTCTGGGTCGCCTTCCACGAGACCTCTCTCGACATCTACCAAGTCCAAAACATGACCCACATCCCCAATCGATGCCATACCAAACCTATGAAGGGTAGAAAAAGGAAAGATAAACCTGTAGAAACCCTGGGTGCCAAGAAACTTCCATCTCTGTCCGAGAAACCTGCTCCAATCATGAAAAAATTGACCTAGCCACGACCTCAATCGTCCTTTACAGCACCATAGAAGGGGAATACCTAACCACCTGCACCAAACCCTACCTCCGCCCGACTACAACCACCATCACCGACTCTGATCATCCTCCCCAGAAGCTAGTCTTCTTATTCTTTGATCTAAATATTATCAAGCTAACTTATGGGTTAATGGTCTAAAAAATAACTAAATACAATAACACTAAAGTAACATTGATGTCATGGACATTGAAAAAGTAATGATATTTTATTAAGCATTAATTTGTGATTTAATTGTTCGTTAAAAACATTGTTATGATATGTGGAGAAGTGCAGGTTTTACAGGAAGCACAGTTGCCCAAATTGGTTATTCGATGACATAGCTCTAAGAAAAACAACAATGAAAGAGTATGTCAATGATAGGGTGTTTATCCTAGTTCTATCAGGAGGGTTGGAGGTGTTTCTCACTATGGATCCTCCAAACTTTGGATTCATGGAAGTCTCGTGTTAAGACACACATCCCTAGACATGTAATGGAGACTATCAGTTGCTTGTTGGGGAAGTTAGGACAATATAGTTAACACTTCCACCTATGAGTCATATTTGGATCTAGGTCAATATAGTCAATGCTCTAGCATATTTTAGTAGAGGAAATGAAAGAATGTGAAAGTTGAAAGTTGGTTAGGGAGGAATGATGATTCAAAGTTAGTTGAAAATGTTTCTTGGGAATTAGATGTGCCACTTTTATTTCCTTAATTGATTCCTACTATGTTTAGAACACCTTTTGTAATTCACTTCCATTAATTTAAGTTTGATGATCAATGATTGATGAATTATTGCGAATTTATTAATAAATATTACTGAATGAGGCATTTACTTGATTTACTATCCTACATGTTTGGTTATGAACATACAAGAACTATGAATTGGAGGTAGTGATTACTTATCATTAGTACATGTGCAATATATCTGTACACTAGACACACATACATACAATGTGTATGTACACTAACACAATTACTGGATGAATTAATTACTAAACTAGGTTATTAATTACTTAATGAATGGTTGAAAGATTATGGAAAGTATACTCATACATATACATATCTAGTAGCATTAAATACCCTCATTGACTTTGATTATTGGTTGGTGTTATGAATTAAATGAGACTTTGATTATTGGTTGGTGTGATGAATTAAATGGGTATGGTGGGTTGCCATAATTTTGGGGAAAATTGTC